>JACXGJ010005949.1:0-36638 GCA_016801105.1 Esox niger | reverse complement strand
TTGTGTCCGAGGGGATGTAATAATTAATGTCACTGTAGGCTTTTCTCAGGTGTGCTGATAGGTTCCCCTTTTGAGGGATGCCACCGTTGATCTGCTGATTGTTTTGAGGGTTAACATGAGGGTACAGGCCCAGGTGGTCACTGTAGAACAGGGTGAGGAACTGACCAGGAAGAGCAGCAGGTGTGGTCACTTCCTTGAAGGACCAGGTGTCCAGTGGAATCCCAAGTTTCTTGCATACAGGGGTCGGGGCATTCCATATACCTACAAAAGGATAACCGTCAAACAGCGGAGGCTCCGTTGTAGGTAGGGGGACACTAAACTAAGGCATGCCAGAAGAGACAGGCCAAGGGTGGGGAGTGGTTCAGCAGTGCCCCATTTTCTACGATTGAGTTGATACATCATAGCTCCTCTGTGAAGAAAAGACAGGGGAAGGTATATGTATTTTCAATCAGTCAAATAAGTTTCATAATGCGCCTTAAACATCAGCTTTTACAGATACACAGCCTGAAATTACAGTCATTTCAAGTAGTGAAATTCCACATCTGCTTTTCCCTTCTAGAAATGCATTGATGATTTATTTAAGTGGACTTTGGGAACTGACTGGAATTTAAATGGAATTGACATAATTCCTAATGGAAATGCTTGTCTGCAAAATGGCAAAAAAAACTATTAAAAAGGGTAAATGTAAATCATGTGGTGAAGTCAATGAAGGAAATAAGGAGCTATTTCCGGTGCCAGGTCAGCAAAGGTTTAACATAATATATTGCTCCCTTTCCTCCGGATGTGTACCAAACTCACAAAAAATAGCGGATATTAAGCTTCTTCTAAAAAAAATCTAATCTGGATCCAGAAATATTAAACAATTAAAGACCAAAATTGAACTTCCCATTCCTCTCAAAAATCTTGTTTCCCAACAACTGAATGCCTTCCTGAACAAATAGCATATCTGAAATGCTCCAGTCTGGTTTCAGACCCCATCATAGTTATGAGAATGCACTCGTGATGGTAACAAATGACCTAATGGCCTCAGACAAAGGTTCTGCATCTGCCTGTTGCTTCTTGGTCTTGGTGCTACTTTTGACACAATTGATCACTCCCTTCTCTTAGAGAGACTGGAAAACCATACTGGGCTACGTGGACATGTTTTAGCCTGGTTTAAATCTTTGATGAACATATTAAATATATCTCAAGAGTTGCTTATTTTCATCTTTGAAACATTACAAGAATCTGAACAATTTTATCTTAAACTGATGCAGAAAAACAAATCCATGCTTTTGTTAATTCTAGGTTTGATTACTGCAATGCTTTTCTTTCAGGTTATCCTGATAAATCAATAAATAAACTTCTATAAGTGATGCACTCAGCTGCTAGAATCCTAACAAGGATTCATTTTCAAAACATTACTCCAGAACTAGCCTCTTAACAATAATTGCCTGTTAGGGTTAGGACTGATTTTAAGGTTTTATTGTTAACCTATAAATGATTACATGGACTTGCTCCTACTTACCTCGCTGAAATGATCCAGCCATACAGTACATACTTACACGTTACTTTAGATTGCAAGATGCAGGCCTTTTAATTGTACCCAAAAATCACCTGTGCAAACGTTTAACTGTCTACTAAAGACTCATCTCTTCAGCCTGGTCTATGATTAAGTGTAGTCGGGCCCAGGGGCGTGAAGGTGACCAGCTTTATATTGTCTACCCTTGCTGTCTCATCACCATTGGGATGCCCTCCCTCCAATGCCATTTGGGGACAGAGTCACTGGCTTGTTGTTGTCTCTCTGTTGCGCACTTGTGCAATTGAAGTGTACTCTGCTGGCAATACTCTGCTGGCAATAAAGTGACCCCTATCCACGGTGTCACTGGACTCCCCTGTCTCAGCCCCAAGGTCTTATGCTGCTATAATATTGTGCTGGGGGTGTAGGGTCAGTCCTCCTTCACTACTATAAATCCTTGTAGATCTTTAGGAATGCATTTTAAAAATGCTGTTTTAAACTTAGGAGGACATAAGGTCTTGGCCCACACCTGCAGAGTATCAGGT
Source organism: Esox niger (assembly GCA_016801105.1). Taxonomy (NCBI): domain Eukaryota; kingdom Metazoa; phylum Chordata; class Actinopteri; order Esociformes; family Esocidae; genus Esox; species Esox niger. Next base: position 34,595 of record JACXGJ010005949.1, on the reverse strand, counting down.
TTAACTTGTTGCTGTCCCTGTCCAATGTCCTCCTGGTTTTGTTGCAGATCACGATGATACCTGTCAATTTCAGCTGACACTCTGCTGACCCCCCCGGTTGGATCCTGAACTTCCTGACGGGCAGACCCCAGGTGGTGCAGATGGCAACACAACCTCCTCCTCTCTGACACTCAGTACTGGCTCCCTCCAGGGCTGTGTGCTGAGCCCGCTCCTGTACTCGCTGTTCACCCACGACTGCCTGGCAACCCACATCTCCAACACCATCGTTAAGTTTCCTGACGACACCACCATCATAGGCCTAATCTCTGACATTGACGAGTCAGCCTATAGAGACGAGGTAAGGTCACTGACTTAGTGATGTCAGGAATACAACTTCCAGCTCAAATTCGGCAAAACGAAGGATCAACGATTGTTGATCACAGGAAGCAGTGGCGGGGAGACCACGCCCCCATACACATCATTGGGTCTTCAGTAGAGAGGGATCACAAAATCCAGTTCCTTGGTTTCAACATCAGCAATGACTTGACCTGGTCTCATCACTCTAACATCTTGGTGAAGGAGGCCAGGAAAGGGCTCTTCCTCCTACGCCGATTACGGAGATTTGGCATGGGTTCCAGGATACTCAAACGTCTACAGATGCACTATCGAAAGTATCCTCTCCAGCTTTGCCATCGCCTGGTATGGCAGCTGCACCGCCCTTGACCATAAAGCACTTCAGAGGGTGATTAAAACAGCAGAGCGCATCACAGGGTCTGATCTGCCATCACAGAGCGGTATAGGAGGTGGAGCAAACGAATCATTCCAGATCCCAGCCACCCATGCCATGGACTGTTTACCAAGCTGCCGTCAGGCAGAAGGTGCAGGAGTATTTCGTCCAAAACTAACAGGCGACTGGACAGTTTCTTTCTTGAAGCTGTAAGACTGCTCATTTCAGGAACCCCTCTTCCCATCAATCCATAGTCCCATGCACACCTGTCACTTTATATCATGCTCATCTGCCAATTATATCATGCACACTTGTCACTGTTACATTGCACATCATATTACAGTTGTATAATTATTATTATTTATGCAGTTTTTTTTTAATAGTGTTATTATTGATTGTGTTATCTTCTTATTTTTACTGTTTCTTATTTTACTTCTAACTGCACTTTCGGGAGTAGGAAACCCAAGCATTTCATTGCCATAACTTCTTAGTGCAAATAACAAATAAACTTTTTGAACTATAACTTTTGAACTTTATGTCCATCGGGTCATGCTTCCAACCTGTACTAGGTTTAATTAACTCTGGACTCAGCCGACATGCATTTATGAATTATTACAATTTGGATTCTTAATATGTTCCCCTGGCACAGCCAGAAGAGGACTGGTCACCCCTCTGAGCCTGGTTCCTCTCTGAATTTTCCTAGCCACTGAAATTCAACACTACTGTTGTTTGCTCCTTGGGGTTTAAGGCCAGGTGTTTTGTAAAAGCTCTTTGTGACAACTGCTGATGTAAAAAGGGCTTTATAAAATAAATGTGATTGATTGATTAATGAATTCTGGCTGTAACAGATCTCATCTACAAACCATGGCAAGGCAAGTTTATTTATATAGGACAGCGGTAGTTCAATGTGCTTTACATTATTTATTTGAGAAAGAAAAAAACAAACATCATGCATACAAAAATTTGCATAAAAGAGTAAATCATCAACCCTCTTTCTGACTATCTTCCCATCCGACCATCACCCCTTCCTCCTGACCATCATCCCTTCTCCTAGCAAACTTTTTCAATTTCCAGATGATCATCCCAACTCCTGACTATCATTCCTCTCCTGAACATCAACCTTTCCCCTGACCATCATCTTTTTGACAATTGTTACTACTCACACCATGATCCCGCAACCTGGCCATTAATGTTTCCTTTTTTCTGAACTCCATCCAACTTTTTTGATTAGCTAACACAGTTATAGATTGTACTATTATTTCTTTTAACATCATGATGTATCCATATACAATAGATTCACATTCAAGCTTTCATTGTATGCTGAAGCAATGAACAAAAAATTACCATCAGTTTTGTCAGGATTAGGGAGAGAAGTGCAGCTACCCCTCTAATGTCAACTGGTACAGAAGTCCTGCACATTTATATGAACTGGTGTTTAAAATGTTATCTGTCACCATATATTTTCGGTTGTCTGGACTTTTATCTTTAAATTACAGATGCCCTTCAAAGCACCTGATCTGAAGTTTACAGAAGAAATCTATGTTTGTATGTGGTTATCAGTAAAACACACAGTTACATTGCATGTGTCTGAGAGGGTGGCCAATTATCAATGTAAATACTTTAAGGGGCCAATGTCAGAGCTCCCTGAAGGGCCAGTAATTACATATCATTGCCTAATGTATAATGAATACATCATTCCCTAGTTATACACACTATAAATAACAAATGAGTGTGTACTAACTTGACCTGGGGTATACAACATATATTTTTATTTTGTTTGCAGTGCATCTACATTCAACCAACACTGTGTTGCATATTCCTTGTGTATTTGGTTTACAATCTTTTAATGTTTTTAAAAAGTGGAATATGTTGTCTACAAATAGCACAACATGGCTACTATGGCTGAGAGTTACTGTGAGCCGTCATTATTAACATACAGTACAGTATGTGCCAGCTCCATTACCTGACTATTAACATTGATGCTATTCTGAGATCCTCAGTGCTTAATAGTAGACAAAAAGGCATATTGGTAATTAAGAATAAAATTATCTATGTGAACCACTTATCTATACAGATTGAAAATCAAAACAATGAAAATAAATCCATAAAGAAACATGTAGACTAGCCTTTGTGTAGAATGCTTGGAGTACATTCTGCCATCATAATAGCAAACAACAACACAAACAAAGTTGGCAAGATTTGAAAACATTCTGTTTCATCAGTAAAAACAACATGTGGAACCAGTGAAATAAAATGGCTTTAGAGGCCAGTTAAGTATATGATTTGTAAAAATAAACAATTTCACGCATTTTCACACATTTCAAGATTTACCTGGGTAAAAGACACATACTTTGGTTTGGATAGGATAGGATTATCAAAGTATATATCTGAGGAGAAAAGGTAAAAGATTTTGAAATTACATACCTTCTCTTAAATGGATGGTGAGTGGTACCCCCTGCCTACAGAATTTGCGCTTCATTGTCAGTGATGTATTTATATAAGTCTGGCTTTGGGTTCTCACTTAAATTGATGAAACAATTAGATTAAATATTTGCTTTAACGGCAATGTTTGCAATAAGGTGTGGGAAAAGAAGAACTTGCTAAACACCATTTCAGGTATGTGTTTGGCCAGTGATTCTAAATAGAATAATTAGTATTTAATTAGCCTAGAATGTGACAAGGATGCATTTGCTCTTGTTGTTTTTGCTGGGTTTTATATTTGCACAGTTTGTGTGGGACCTGTATTTACATTATCAACACAATACCTTCTATAACCTTTCAATTTCTGGGAACATGAATGTAATATGAAGATTTGATTCCTAATATGTCCTTTATGGTCACAAGACCTGAAAGTATTGTGATTCAACGATGCACTGATGCAGTTTATTAGCCAATTGTTTATCAGTTTGGACAACATTTCTTATTTTATCAAACTACAGAATACCTTTGTTTCATGCAGGCAGAATATGCTATTGCTCATATATTTGGCAAGGTGTGCCCTTTTCTTTCAAATTACAGTGATATCTGGATATTATTTCTGCAAGTAAAAAGTGTTTTTTCCATTAAAACATAATGTAGTCCATGTCCAACTATTAACAGAATTTTTGTTTTTACATTAACAATTAGTATAAACCTTTATCCTAAATACAATTTGACAAAGTTTCACACACAGTAATTCATGAGTAACCTGTAAGGAATAATCGTTCCACCAATGCGGTGCTTTTCTTTTTTTCATATACTTTCATAAAGAGCACATGCTCAAATCAATGTAAAACATTTTAAATGAATATTAGAAAATACATTTACATTACAAAACAAAGTAAAAGGGTTAACTGAAAGAAAAAATACATTTGAATACAGCCATTAATCCTCTTTTGACAGGAGGAAGAAAAGGTTGCATTGTACAAGTGAGAGGGGCAGGTTTCACTAAGAATGTTGAGAAACATATCCAGCAGGTCTATCAATGGGTAATAGAGTAGAGATGTCCTTCTTAATATGTTCAGTTGTCCAAAATAAGTTGTCAGAAAATGTCCAAAAAGAATTTACCTGCTTTAACACTAATTTTGAGTATACCGTAATTCCATATATCGCTTATAACTCACACCATGTATGAACCACACCATAAATTCTATTGCTTTGTGTGTATACAAACCGGAGTATTAACCGCACCCATATATAAACCACCATTTGTCTTGAGAATGATGACTCATACACTGTACATTAATATTAAACATATATCATAGGATGCTACCAAAATATTTTTTTGTAGAATAAAATATGTTTTTGAAAACCATGTAACGACAATTGTGAAGTATTTGCTGCATGAGTTTCTCAGACCTCTATGACATCAATCAATCATCTGTGAAAAGGTTTGCTGGTGGAAACGGTTTTAAAAATGTAAACTCATGTATGAGCTGCACCCATGTATTAACTACTGTGGTTGACAAAATCCCTGTTTAAGCCATTCTAAACGGGTAATCACAGTAAGTTGTTCTGTGTTTTTAAAAAACATTTTTATTTAAAAAGTTATATTTTCAAAATTTTTACATGACAGTTCATGTTCGTATATGTTAAAAGGTGGCAGACAGCCTAACAATTAAAGCTCCTGACCATTAACTAATAGGTTGCTGGATTAATCCAAATTACTCACAGGTTGGTACTATTGAGAATGTTTACTCAGTTAACTTATCTGATAAAGTAAATAGTGGACCATAAATTGGGAATAGGTTTCTTTTTTCTCATAATGATATCAATAATTATCCTTTACAATAACTATCAACAAAGAAAAAATTGACAAGGCTTTAAAATAATAGTAAAGCCTGATGAAAGGTTGCAGTTATTTGGGTTGAAAGTGAGCAAAGAGGGATACCGTCAACCTTAAGATGCACCAGATTTTTGCCAGTGTACTGCCAGCAAGGTAGATAGCATGCAGACTGTTTGGACTCAAATGGATTAGAATGCTGCAACACTGTATTTTTGAGTCTTTTGGAGTTGTATATTTGCTTGTATTTGTATGAAGTTCTCCTTTTAGCTGTCATGTTTTCGACATGAAGAAGAACATGCTTGGATTCTAAAATGGAACAGTTACTGATAAAATATACAAGGCTCTTAAGTAGAACAACCCAAATCCCTTGTCTCATTAAATGCTGGTGAATGCTTACCTGAGCTTCATTGTCAGATGACACAAGTGTTTGTAAAAATGTGTGAAAAGGAAGTAAATAGAACTTCCATAACATGTTGCCTACAACAAAGTGCTTCCAATTGTAAGTCATGGGACCCAAACGTGAGTAATTCTTAACATTTCCAATACAGATGAACCTATTTGGTACAGGCTTTTTCAAATGAAGCAGTACCTAGTTACTTTTATAGTTTCTTGTTCAATTATTAGTTTAGGTAGATAAATTAATAATCACTAATTTATAGCTTATTTCATTCAAGTTTACGCCAAATGTATTGCTATGCAACTGCCAAGTATTAAGGGAGACTGGAGCAAGCTTAGCATTTTCATTATCAGTGCTAAGAGTATTGATTGAGGTGATGTTACAATCAATAGCTCTGGTGAGGACATTAAATGTTGGCTCTTACCAGCAAATACTTGCTGTTTTTGGCAATTGAAAAAAATGCATGCCTAAAGGCAAAATACAAAAACAATAGGCTGAATTTCATATGTATCCCTTTAACTGTAGATAATCAGGTTTTATGATCATATAAATGCATTTCTAGTGCTTATTAAATGCAGTAACATGTGTTATGAATATGTTATGTGCTCATCAAGCAGGTGTTATGTAGTCATTGTAAAGGCAATATGTAGTGTTTGTGGATATGTTATGTACGTATAGTCATTATGTAAGTGTAATGAAGTCATTATGAGTCATTAAGTAGGTTTCCTTCAAGTAAAGTATAACCCCCTATAACAAAGGGTCCAAGTAGAAAGATGACACAGCATTACATCGTTGTAGTTACCATGGAAGTGAATTTTTACTTCCCTACCCCAAACAACAAACCACTTAAAGTGCTTACATCATACCGCAGTCCACACAAAGAAGTTCAGTAGCGGGAGCAACATTACCAGGCCAAGGGTGTTTCTGGTTTGTACAGCTGCACTTTCACATTGCTCCTCTTCCTCGCCCTTTACTTCGCATTCCACTTTCCTTTCTTCTATCACCACCTTGTTCAGGCGGTCACAGTTTGACCCCGCATGTCCCTCATAACAGTGACACCGGAACCTGTTGGCCAAAAGTTGAAGCTCGTGCTGCGAGTGCCAGCCGGTCACCACGAAGTCCCCGTCCCCAGAGGGCTGGATGTGATATGTTTCTCTACTCAGGTGGAGGTAGTGTGGGGCATGGAGATTCCTGCGGACGCAGCGGCCGTTGCTCTGGCACAGAAAATCACTGCAGACCTCTGCTGCCCGTGTCACATTGGTGATGTACTGACCCAGTCGGTGGTATAAAAAGGACTTCACCATTGTGCAGTTGTGCTGTAAATTGGGGGATTTTAGGTAGATTAGTAAGACAGACAAGACAGAAGGCTTTACATTAGGAGATGTTCAGATCAGTTTTACGTCAGCGTTTTATTCTAGCATGCCTAACCCGTCGATGGTCAAACTTAAATGCTGAACATATACAACACTTTTTCCACAAAAGACGCTGTGTAAAATGCAAATAAAGCAGAATGCAATGATGTGCAAATCATTTATCCCTATATATAATTGAAAATATTACGAAGATAACATTACAAAGTGAAATATATTCACATTAATATAGGATTTCTCCTTGGTCATATTTGTCGTTAGCGCCAAATGTTTTCAGTAGGGGACAGGTCTGAATTGCAGGCAGGCCGTTTTAAGACCCAGACTCTTTTATTAAGAAGCCATGCTAGTACATGCATAATGTGGTTTGGAATTGTCTTGCTGAAATAAGCAAGGCATTCTATAAAAAAGACATTGTCTGAATGGCAACATATGTTGCTCTAAAACCTGTATATATTGTTCAGAATTAATGTTGCCTTCACAGACGTGCAAGTCACCCATGCCGTATGCACTAATGCACCCCAATACCATCACAAATGCTGGCTTTTGAACTGCGCGCTGATAACAAGCTGGATGGTCCCTCTCTTTAGTCCGGAGGACTAAAGGTAACTACTTTGCTCGGGCCATCTTAAATGAGCTCAGGCCCAGAGAAGTCTGTATTTCTAGATCTTGTTTACATATGGTTCCTTCTTTGCTTGGTAAAATTTTAACTTGTATTTGTGATAGCAGTGATGTACTGTATTCACAGACAGTGGTTTCCAGAAATGTTCCTGAGTCCATGCAATTATGTTCACAACAGAATAATTTCTGTTTTAATTCAGTGCCATCCGAGAGCCCGAAATCACCGCCATTCAATATTGGTTTTCAGCCTTGTCTCTTGCGTACAGAGATTTCTCCAGATTCTGGGAATCTTTTAATGATAATATGTACCTGTGATAGAAATTTGAAATTGTGAAGCAATATTATGATTCAATGTTTTATTTTATATTACATTGGTAGTTATGAGTTTATATTCATTTCTATGGTGGTTTCATTTAGTATGCTGTGACCTAGATCAATGAGTAATTAACAGACCTCTGGGTTCTCTGTTTATCTGTTGAAGAGATCAGCTTGACTAGAGAATGACCTGGCATCTGTTCTTTGTTCAATGTGTGACAACTTTGAGTTGGGGGCGTGGTCAGTGAAGATGCTACAAAGACGCCTGTCGTACCTAGACACTTTGATTACTCGGACTGCGGTCATACTAGGTGGCCGTATATCGATTATCACATGCGCATGTAAAAATAAAAAACCTTTATGGAACTTTGGACTCAAGACCGATAATTTTTCTTTAACATACCATCGATGTTGGGATCCCCAAACTTTTTGCAATTTTACGTTGAGAAATGTTTTTCTTAAATTGCTGCACTTTTTACCTGTGCATTCTTCCACAGTGGTGAAACCCTCCCTATCTTTTCTTATAAAAGTTAATACCCAATCATGTTCCTGACGTGTTGCCAATTAAATAATTAGTAGTAAGGTGTTCTACCAGGCTTTTTTTAGCATTACACAACTTTTCCAGTCTTGCAGTCCCTGTCCCAACTTTTAGGAAATGTGTTTTTGGCATTAAATTCAATGTGGGCAGTGGAGAGAACAAGTATTTTGCAGCTTTTCCTACTTAAAAAGCATGTAGAGGTCTGTCATTTTTATCATAGGTACACTTCACCTATGAGAGACTGAATCTAAAAAAAAAATCCAGAAAATCACATTGTATGGTTTTTAAATAATTAATTTGCATTTTATTGCATGACATAAGTATTTGATCACCCTACAACCAGTACGCATTCCGGCTCTCCACTCATTACCTGTATTAAGTGCAACTGTTTGAACTTGTTACCTGTATAAAAGACCGGTCCACACACTCAAACAGACTCCAACTTCTCCACAATGGCCAAGACTAGAGAGCTGTGTAAGGACATCAGGGATACAATTGTAGACCTGCACAAGGCTGGAATGGGCTACAGGACAATAGGCAAGCAGCTTGGTGAGAAGGCAACAACTGTTGGCGCAAAGATTAGAAAATGGAAGAAATTCAAGATGACGGTCAATCTCCCTCGGTCTGTGGCACCATGCAAGATCTCACCTCGTGGGGCATCAATAATCATTAAAAAGTGAGGGATCAGCCCAGAGCTACACAGCAGGACCTGGTCAATGACCTGAAGCGAGCTGGGACCACAGTCTCAAAGAAAACCATTAGTAACACACTACACCGTCATGGATTAAAATCCGGCAGCGCACGCAAGGTCCCCTTGCTCAAGCCAGCGCATGAACAGGCCCGAATGAAGTTTGCCAATGACCATCTGGATGATCCAGAGGAGGAATGGAAGAAGGTCATGTGGTCTGATGAGAAAAAACTGTTCTAAACTTTGGAGGAAGAAAAAGGATGAGTACAACCCAAAGAACACCATCCCAACCGTGAAGCATGGAGGTGGAAACATCATTCTTTGGGTATGCTTTTCTGCAAAAGGGACAGGACGACTGCACCGTATTGAGGGGAGGATGTATCGCAAGATCTTGGCCAACAAACTCCTTCCCTCAGTAAGAGCATTGAATGCTGGGTCTTCCAGCATGACAACGTCCCATAACACACAGCCAGAGTAACTAAGGAGTGGCTCCGTAAGAAGCATCTTAAGGTCCTGGAGTGGCATAGCCAGTCTCCAGACCTGAACCCAATAGAAAATCTTTGGAGGGAGCTGAAAGTTTGTATTGCCCAGCGACAGCCCCGAAACCTGAAGGATCTGGAGAAGGTCTGTATGGAGGAGTGGGCCAAAATCCCTGCAGCAGTGTGGTCAAACCTGGTCAAGGACTACAGGAAACATATAATCTCTGTAATTGCAAACAAAGGTTTGTGTAACAAATATTAAGTTCTGCTTTTCTGATGTGTCAAATACTTATGTCATGTAATAAAATGCTAATTAATTCTTTAAAAAGTATACAATGTGGATTTTTATTTTAGATTATGTCTCTCCCAGTTGAAGTGTACCTATGAAAAAATTACAGACCTCTACATGCTTTGTAAGTAGGAAAATCTGCAAAATCAGCAGTGTATCAAATACTTGTTCTCCCCACTGTATATATTTTTCAAGAAATATAAAAATGTCCTAGTTTCAAAATTTGATATATCAATCAGCCATAACATTATTACCACTGACAGGTGAAGTGAATAACACTGATAATCTCGTTATCATGGTACCTGTCAGTGGGTGGGAAATACAGTCCCCTCCAAAAGTATTGGAACGGTAAGGCAAAATTCTTTATTTTTGTTATTCACTGAAGACATTTGGGTTTAAGATTAAAATAATGTGTATGAGACAAGAGTTCAGAATTTCAGCTTTAATTTCCTGGTATTCACATCTAGATGTGTTGAACAACTCAGGTCATACCACCCTTTGTTTGAACCCACCCATTTTTCAAGTGAGCAAAAGTATTGGAACACACAGATGTTTCTTGTTGCCCAGGTGTTGCCCCTTATGTTGATTGTTCAGACATTAAATAGTTGTGTGACTAGTCTAAGTTTCCATCCTTGATTTAAACCTATAAAGACTGCATTTCTTGTCAAAGAGGATGAACCAACATTAAGACCAGAGAGCTGTCTATGGGAGAAAAGCAAGCCATTGTCAAGCTGAGAAAAGAAGGAAAATCAACCAGAGCCATTGGACAAACATTGGACATAGCAAGCACAACAATTTGGAATGTCCTGAAAAAGAAACTGGCGTACTGAGCAAAAGACGTCAAACAGGTCGGCCAAGAAAAAAACAACAGTAGTTGATGACAGAAATATCATGAGAAAACCCCCAAAATATCAGTAAGTGACATCACCAACGCCGTCCACAGTGCTGGGGTGAAGGTATCACAATCCACTGTTCGAAGAAGACTCAGAGAGTAGAAATAAAGAGGCCACCCCACAAGATGCAAACCACTCATCAGCGTTAAGAATCAGGCTGCTTCTGGAACAGGCTCATTAATATTTATTGATGATGTCACTGATTATGGTAGCAGCAGAATTAATTCAGAAGTGTACAGAAAAATGTTGTTTGCCAATTTATGTTGAAATGCATTCAAACTAATCGGAAGGAAGTTAATCATGCAGCCGGACAATGACCCAAACACACTGCCAACAAATTAAAGGGAAAAAGTGGAAGGTTTTAGACTGGCCAAGTCAATCACCTGGCCCTAACTCAATCGAGCATGAATTTCACCTCCTTAAGAGGAGATATAAGGGAAACAAACAATAACTGAAACAAGCTGTTTTAAAACCTGGAATAGCATCACAAATGAAGAATGCAACAGTCTGGTGATGTCGATGGGTCACAGGCTTGAGGCAGTTATTGCAAGCAAGGGTTATGCCACCAAATATTAAATGTTATTTACTTTAAGATTATTTGTTCCATTAATTTTGCTCACCTAAAAATGCTGTGGTTTAATACAAATGGTTTTATGTTCTAAGTTGTTTAACACATCTAGATGTGAATACAAGGAAATTCAAGCTGAAATTCTGAACTCTTGTCTCATACTCATCTTTTGATTTTAAATCTAAATGTCTTCAGTGACCATCAAATATAAAGGAATTTGATTTGTCGTTCCATTACTTTTCGAGGGAACTGTATTAGGCAGCAAGTGAACATTCTCTTCTCAAAGATGATTTGTTAGAAGCAGGACAAATGGGCAAGCGTAAGGATCTGTGAAAATTTGACCAGGGACAAATTGTGATGGCTAGATGATAGGGTCAGAGCATCTCCACAACTGCAGCCCTTGCAGGGTGTTCCCGGTTTGCAGTAGTCAGTGTGGTCCAAGGAAGGAAAAGTGGTGAACTGGCAACAGGGTCATGGGCAGCCAAGTCTCATTGATGCACTTGGGGAGTGAAGGTTGGCCTGTGTGGTCTGATCCAACAGACAAGCTACTGTAGCTCAAATTGGCGAAAAAGGTAATGCTGGTACTGATAGAAAGGTGTTTGAATACACAGTGTACACAGTGCATAGCCGCAGACAAGTCAGGGTGCCCATGCTAACCCCAGTCCACTGCCGAAAGCGCCTACAATGGGCATGTGAACATCAGAATTGAACCATGGAGCAATGGAAGAAGGTGGCCTGGTCTTATGAATCACGTTTCCATTTACATCACGAGGATGGCCGGGTGCGAGTGAGTCGCTTACCTGGAGAACACATGGCATCAGGATGCACTATTGGAAGGGGGCAAGCTTGTGGAGGCAGTGTGATGCTTCGGGCAATGTTCTACTGAGGAACCTTGGGTCCTGCCATTCATGTGGATGTTACTGACACATACCACCTACCTGTGCATTGTTGCAGACCATGTGCACCCTTTCATGGCAACGGTATTCCCTGATGGCATTGGCCTCTTTCAGCAGGATAATGTGCCCTGCCACAAAGTAAAAATGGTTCAGGAATGGTTTGAGGAACACAACAACGAGTTCAAGGTGTTGACTTGGCCTCCAAATTCCCCAGATCTCAATCCAATTGAGCATCTGTGGGATGTGTTTGACAAGCAGGTCTGATCAATGTAGGCCCCACCTTGCAACTTACAGGACATAAAGGGCCTGCTGCTAACGTCTTGGTGCCAAATACCACAGAATATCTTCTGAGGACTCATGGAGTCCATGCATCAATTGGTCAGGGCTATTTTGGCGGCGAAAAGGTGGACTTACAAAATATTAGGCACTTGGTCATAATGTTATGACTGATCGGTGTATGTTGTTTTTGTACTATTTTCTATTGAATATAAGGTTTAAAATATTTGCACATCAATGCATTCAGTTTTTCTTTATATTTGAAAAAGCATCCAAACTTTTAGGAAACGGGATTGTAATACCATAATTCATATACAGAAAAAATGATGGGGGATTTGACTTACTTTGGATGAGGTGAGGTTGAGGTCTCCCCAGATCACAAAACCAGCAGCTCCTAAAGCAGCACTTTCTCCAATTGTGTGGATCAAGTCTTTCTACAATAAACACAATAAACATGCTCACAGGAAAATGCCAACACATGTTGAACTTTTTGCCGCCACAAGACAGTGCTAATGTCTCCTTTGGAAAGGCAGGATGGGCTGCACATAACTATGTTGTGTTATCTGTACTACCTTGGAGAAACCAAGTTTTTATAACAATAAGTGGAAGTTAAATAATAAAAGACATAGTTCAAAGTAAATAAAAAAATGCTTAAAAGGTGATACATGTGGGATTTGTCCCCTATGTGGAAGACAAGCAAATCACACGAGCATTATGATGTCAAATGACATTTATATGCTGACATTTCAAACAACTGTTTAAAAAATCATTTTCTAGTGATTTAGATGGTAACATGATTCCCTGCAGTATTTACTCCAGTTTTTTTCACATCAAAACAAATTGAAGGAAATGTGTAGATATGTAGCCGGCACGAAATTAGAGAAGTTACATTTCCCAAGAGCCATTAGATCAACAATCCTAATGGAACATGGGAGTGAAATTAATAGGCGAATATCACAGCAAATAATAACACAGGTAGCAAATTAATTCTGTGAAAAAACTATCATCCACCATTGATGCAGATTTGCTTTACACTGTCCACTTTTGGAATTTATAATGCAAACATAATAAGATGTGATGGGATGGAACCAAATCTGTCACAGGGTGTGAGAACAGCTCAAGAACACCAACCAAATGATTGTCTGATTTGGTTTTCGACCGTTGGGATCCTAAGTGTGTCAGTCTTACCGTGGTGAGGAAGGTCATAGCCTCGTCTTTATAGCCCAGCCGTGTATACACAAATGTGGGAAGCTCGTAGTCATGAGAGGTAAGCCCAGCTATCCTCAGAGACTCCAGCACCCGGAACTGTGAGAAATGGAGGTTGCTGACGCTGTCTTTTTGGCTCTTCCTGATTGCCACTGAGGGGAACAGCGCTGTGCTGCTATTCCACAACCAGAGGAGCTCGTTATTACGCAGGCTCTCCAGCATGGGGCAGGAACCTGTGTAGTTGTGCTCGTGCAGGTTGTAGTTGTGGCAGTCTGGGTAGAGGTAGAAGCCCCAGAGTCCATTTGGGCGAAGGCGCGTCCCTAGTTGTACTGTGTTTTGCATAAACTTAATGGCGCTCTTTTCAAAGTGAGTGCGCGCGAGCTCCTCGATTTGCGACCCCGTAATGTTAATATAGGCCTGCGCGATTAGCTCCCGGGACTTGCGCCGGTAGATGTCTTTCTTGTGCCAATTGCGACTCCACTGGGGGCGCCAGTACTCCCAGTCGATGACGGCTAGTCCGGCGAAGTCTTTCGAGGGAATGAAATGGTTGATGTCCCTGTTGGCCTTAACAAGGTGAGTGTCCAGGCTGCAATTCTGTGGCAGGCCTCCATTAATGGGCACACCATGGTCTGTGTAGAAAGGGTAGAAGCCTAGCCTGTTTGCATAGAAAATGGTCACATTCTGGCCGGTATGGACGGCCCGTGGGCTGCCACTGATGTGAAAAAGATGATCCACTTTGGCATGCACATTGTACTTGACGCTGCACAGGTCAAGCGGTGCGTTCCATGCAGCAATGAAGGGCTTACGGCCCACCAGGGGGAGCTTGGCAGGCTTCTGACCAAATGCAGAGTGAAAGAATAGCAGTAGCCAGGAGCAGGCCACAGGCACGAAGTGTTGAGGTTGGCAACCAACCACAGGCACCATGAGCATCCTGGGGCTTGGATCAATGGGATGGGCCGTCAATCATCCTGGACAGAGGGAAAGGGAGAGAGAGAGAGTTCAAGAGAAGTCGGAGAGGGGAGGATCCAAATCCGAGGGAGACGGGGAGTGAACAAGGGAGGTTAAGAGAGAGGAAAAAAGGGAGAGCAGAGGTTAGGGATTATAGAGTACATGAGGAGTTGTCTTATCATACTGCTGTGTTGGACATCAGTGTTAATCACCTAAAAGAATATTCCAAACTGGGCTAAAACAATGTTAAAAATATAGTGAAGCCATTAGAAGAGTACAGTGAGACTAAGAGGTACTTGAAATCTCCTAGTGTTTGCTGCAGGTTTTTGAGCAAGATGGAAAAGTGAATGAGTGACGTAGTAAGTTTCTTTTCCTACTGGTTTAATGTCTTGGCAAAATGACAATTTGTAATACATTAGTAGTATAGGATAAATTCAACTTAAGTAATTCTGAATCTTGGACTGTTGTTCATGTTGTTCACAAGTCAGAGTATATAGGCTGGATATCAGTTGACAACAATTGATCTAGATTCACCATATGCTGACAGACTTCACATGTCCTCACTAACTGCACACTCACCAGAGGGGTGCCCACATAACCATTATTACAGCTGCCCAGATGCCAAATACATTTTCCTATAGCTGCATCACTCAAAGGGAAAGTAGCTATTTTTCCTTTTGCACACAAGGTCCAACCGAGATATGGCTTCTGCATTTAACCCAACCCCTTGGAATTGGAGAGGTGTACAGAGCTGCCACGATGAACTTCCAGAGAGAAACAATTAGGTTTAACTGCCTTGGTTAGGAACAGAATGACAGATTTTTCACTTTGCTGGCGCAGAGATAAGATTTAGCAACCTTTCTGTTTAAACACTTTTCATTAAAAAAATTGTTTCTGAAATAAATTTTTTTTATGTCTAAACGAGGCTCTACTTAAACGTGGGCAAATACTGTATTAGACATATAATGCACACAAAACTGAGCTTTCAAAAAGACCACACAGTTCAGACTACCCAACACAAAATGCCTTTTTTAACCCAGTCACTAAAGTCAGTTACTACTGTTTAGTTTGTAACATGCTATATTAAATGGGTTTTCTAATTATGTATAATTTCAATAGCACATATACAAACTCTCTCAGCGATTCCTCTACCAGTGATTGAGAATACTTGGTCCTTTTCTTTTTAACCAGTAGCGTTTTAAAACAAATACAATATTCAAAACACCCCTTGAGATATTACTCACCTACTATATATAAGACAACTCACCCTCTAACCATTTTATTTATCTCCCTCTTATCATGTCTGTCTCAAAATCTTCTCTTCTGTCACTGTGCTTCTTCTTCTCTCTGCCTGTCTGCTTCAGACTCATACGTTATGAAATCCAAGGTAACAATTAAGGTTTTAGGGCAAATTAGTGCCTGGTATATGTGTTCCCCTAAATTAACACCTACTCTAACTGTGGATTACTATATCAGGGCTCCAGACTGACATTTCCCCTGGTGTCAGCATTAACTGGTCAGACCTAAGTCATTAGAAATAATGTAATGAAGTAATAAATACATAGTGATTAATAAAGGAATACAAAACCAAGCATTACCAAGCAGAAATGTATGACTCCAGATATTTTGTGCCACAATCTGTCATAGCTTTTTATTTGCCAGTTAGGCAATATGTTCTATATTTTAATGTAAAAATAAGTGCAGAATTTCCATATATATTTTAGTTCAATAGAGATTAAAAATTAACTTAATTCCCATTTAAATGGCCCCTCTACCAAAGGTCACTCCAACATATATTCCAATATTAACTTGCACTCCAAAAGATACGAACCAAAAGTGTAACACATCTCACAGAATCTGTTATAAACTGATTTAACTGATCAGATTATTGTAGAATATACACTGCTCAAAAGAATTAAGGGAAAACATATCACACATTGGGTCTGAATGAATTAAATTGATTAAAATCAAAATATTTACTGAACATGGTGTAATTCAATGAGAACAAAATGACTTAACAATGTCAATGGAAACCAAAATCACCAACCAATTAAGGTTTGGATTCAAACTCACACTGAAAATGAAAGTAAATAATTAAAATCGCAGGCTGTTCCAACTAATAATGTGACTTAGTAGTGTGTATGGCCGCTATGTGCCTGTATGCAGTCCCGACAACATCTGGGCCTGCTCCTCATGGTGTCCTGGGGAGATCTCCAACACCAGGAGGGACCCAGGGCCCACTGCACCAGCGTAGGTTTGGACGATGGGTCTGCCAGAGCCTTACAAAATTACCTCCAGCGGGCTACAATTGTGCATGTTTTTGACCAAACTAATCGATTGGTTATTTTGGTTTTCGTTGACCGTTGTTACGTCATTTTTGTTCTCAACCAATTACACAATGTACAGATTTTTTAATATTTGGTTCATCAAGATCCGATCTGTGATTTGAATGTTCCCTTAATTCTTTTCAGCAGTGTTCGAAACACTGGTGAGTGAGCATATGAGATGAAAGGATTTGACTGTTAAGAGTATTTCTTAGACATTGCATTGTTGATGTACACATTTACATTTAAAGTTGTATTTAGATTATTTACATGCATCTACAGGTGTACAGAGATGGGTTAAGAGGTGATGTGATGTGGCAAGTCTTGTTCTGTTTGTCTCTGTGGGGCAAATGGTTAATTATTTAGGGACAACGAAAAACAAAGCAGTGGGAACAAAACTTAATTTATTGGTCATAATGGATAAACAGGATGGTAGGGTTCAGCAATGATCGTAAGGGTGTGGAACAGCTTTGTTTTGGTCCCGTGGAAATCACACTGTGAATGTGAGAAGTAAAGCTGTGCACATGCACATTTAACAGTTTGTGACCATATTAGATCAATGTCTTCCATATCACATCTCAGTATCTGCCATGCTGCTAGTCACAAAATCAATTTGCAGAGTCTATCTTGAAAAATGGAATGGAATGAGATAATGTCTCATTTTGCGTTAAAAAAATATATTAAGCCTTTTTTACAGTCTAAATTATAATTTGGTGGGAAAACTATGTCCACTCTTGTACCTAACGAATTCTGTTTTTGGTTCATAGGATAAATTGATGAGAAAATTCTGAAGAATGTTGGTCAGGTTCCATCTTGCTCTAAATATTCCTACTGCCAGGCCACTGGGTTTCCCCTGCCAGCTGGAGTGGAAATAACAACTGGGTGCTTCAGATTCATACATCCGGCCGGCCAACTGGCTCACAGTTCTGTTGTTAAATGTAGGTATTCATTCTAACTGCTTAAAATTAAGGTAAAGGTTAGATATTCATTCTGACTGTTAACCCAACATTCTAGGATTAAGTATTTATCAGGATAGTTTTAATTAAGGGCAAGAAACAAGAAAATAGTTCAGTATTGGAATTGTACACTTGATATTGTTGGTGTCTTTAAAGCCGTTTCTCTAATCCCCACCCCAGTGCCCTAGCTAACTGACAGTTTAAATATGGATCGTTAGACTGATTGTCAGACTGCCTCTAATGACCGGTTTTCAAATCCAACAACATATATTATGAATTTCCTCTTTAGTTATGCCTCTGGTAATTCAGGAGTATTTCTGGCAGGTAAAGGGACTTTTCTTTCCTCTCACATCTTCTAAATGGTATTGCATCTTTAATTTAGACTCCTAATTCAGTCTGCACAATGCCGTTTATTTTCATTGAGTCTGCTCCATGTAAACATCTGATTCAATCTGATCACTGTAGACTCCTGATTCAGTCTTATCAATGTAGACTCTTTATTCATTTGGCTCAGAGATTGGTGGTAAACAGTATTTGTACATGTTCCCAGACACATAGACTCCTAGACAGAGTATTGAACAAATTACCAGTGACTAAAAGGTTAACAATATGTCTTAACTTTCAAACAAAACTTTGCTTTGTGTGTATGCGTGTGTGTTTGTGTGTATGTGTGTGTGTGTATGTATATTGTATGGTTGGGGATAAAGTGTATTAAGGGTAACAGAAGAATCCCTTGGCAGTTATGTCACTGAGTAGAAAACTCCTAAGAAAAAGCTTTATTTCCTGAATCTCTGGCATCTAGTGTATAACTTAAGGGGGAGAGATTAACCACATCCTTTGGAATCAGTTACTTTCCTGAAAACCCAATGGCTTTACTTTACTGCATACTATGTACCATTGGTGCTAACTGTTTTTTAGAACAGATTTTTTTAACTCATAAATGTACATCACGCGTGACTGATCCAGCAACATTGATCTGAAGTGCAACATTTTTGGAAACATTGGTTGAAGACTGTATATTTCAATAATTTAAGAGAAATGCTTTGTGTAGATATCCTCACGCATGTAACCAATGTGCCGTCTAATCTGCACGCTTTTGTGGCCACACAGCTCCTCCAGTTCTGCTGCCCAGAAGATAGGCCAACCCACCCAGACTGACACAGTTGAACTTTACTATAAAAAATATAAACGTCATTGATCAAATCAACATAGTTTCCAAACCATTTTAAATTAAAAAAAAAAGAAAAAAATCTTACTGTTCAAGACAGAGCTGTGATTATGTTTTAGGCAGAGCAAGAGTGCCTGAAAAATACATCAGTCAGGAACCCTACACTGTGGGTTATTTACAACAACATGGGACATCTCAGGGCTTATTTACATTGTGAGATACAGAATAAAATGCTGATACAATTAACTAAGTTTGCATAATAATTTCCATAGTGGTTGAATTTGTACTGGCAGGTTTGAGACATACCGCACATGATTGGAGGCATCTACTGAATAAAAATTTAGCAATGTGCATGTGCACTGCACAAAAACTTGATACAGCAAAATAATCTAGCTTCTCAAGTATATTCAATACATCTCTGAAAATGTATCGGAATGTATTTTTGCCATCAATCACCAACAGGCAGTAGAAAAAAGTTCACATTTAGATAATTATCAAACAGTTGATAATTACTTTAGCTTCTTGTCTGTAAAGTACTTAAAATGCTGTTACATTTTAAAGCCAGTGATGTATTTTAAAAGCTTGATTATATAGTGTTAATGTGTCAATAGGCTGAGGGCAGCCTGCATTCTGTATTTCCCAGACAAGTATTGTAATTCTAATGCATTTTAGGGGTTTGTAGTTGAGAGTGGTGGACCACTGAGTAAAAGACCACGTAAAAATCGTGATTGTCATGCTGTAATGTAAAGAGTGATTAATGGAGGCATTTTACATTGAACACCACTTAAAGGCTACAGTTGACAATATTATTTAAATCAAGAGCTATATATATATGAAAATGATATAGGATTTGCTCCACTGGTTTTATTTGTAAGACACTCTTATCAACCTAAATTGTGTTAAAATAGGCCTAAAGGTTGATAGAATACTCTGAAACTAACTTAAAGTGAGTAACTTTAATCCTCAGTGTTTACTGTAACTGCATGCCGGAATTTCCCCAATTTAATTCCACTCTGGAAACCAGACATTTGCACAGTAACCCCATACATTTTAGGGAATATTGCACATTACATTGTACCAAAAATTATATAGCATCACACCAATGCCTCTAAAAAGCAACATCAGATTTTGTATACAGTACTGCTACTGATTTTGTAACAAGTATGGATGTTTGGGAGACATATATTTTATATTTCTCTACTGTTTGGAACCCACAGCCCTCTAATTTCTAGGAGAAATTAATATATAATTGTATTCATGACTGACCAACAACGAATCAAACTCTGCATGCAGTTGTCAATGATTTGATGGAAGGATGAATATTTGGACAACTATAGGACCAAAAACTCTGACTGTCAACTCAAATGTAAACTAATTGTAATTTGCAGAAAATAAAGAGATGTCTTTTTCCCAGTGTAATTAATCTTTTTTAGAGAGGGAGACTGAAAACGTAGAGCTGATTTATTGTATTTTGGCTTTAAGTAGAATGTTGACGGTTGTATGATTAAAACAGCTGGATGACCTAAGAGTAAACCTGAAAGGCAGTATTTTGGTGTTTTGATGTGCTGAAAACAGCAATTTTGTTTTATCCGTGACAAAGAAATCAAACATGAAATTAGACATGACCAACAGATGGAGAGAGAGTGGTTACAGTACCTTTACCATGTGGAGACCTGTTCCCTGCAGGATGTAGCCCAAAATTGTCAACACAATCTGTCAGCCCTCTATTCTGGCCAGTATAACCGATTCTGTGGGAATGTATTTCTTCCCTCATCACTTTCATCCCAAAGAAGCACTTTAACCACAAGCCAAAATCCCAGCAGGTAGTTAGCTATTGGACTGTTCCCCAGAGACCATTGTTCATACTGTTATTTCCAAACCTATAGGAGGCATTCTTACTCTTTATTCTGAATTATGTTGAAATATGATTTTTAAAAGAATCTGTAACTCTAAACAAAATTCATGTTTTAAAGGAAATTGTAATGCTATTGCTATTTAATTCTTAAGTGTAATATGCGTTTTGCCCAAATCCCTCCCATTACCTGCCTATTCCAACTTTGTAACATTAGGGTCTTGAAACATTAGCATTTTGCATATACAGATTGAGCCTAGTACTGAAAATAAAAATCAAGTTGTGGCGATATCAAGTTAAACTTAATATTTTAGTCCAATCTGAACATGTCTGAACAGTCTGAACAGATATTGTAGTAACTTGCTCTGTTTAAGGCAAAGAGACTGACGTCCATCAAATCCTTTTCTGCCCTATGAAAGTATCCCTAAAAGCACTGTTTCACATCCCCTTTCGGTGTCAGGCGTTGCCATCACCCACCAAAGCCACCAGTCAGTGAAGTAATGTTTCTTTTGAAACTAATGTTTACTACGATTCATCACATACAACTGCAGCATCCGAAATCCAGGACAGACCAAGCTTTGGTCCTCGATGGCTGATGCACACGTTCCTTTTATTTTATGAATAGAATCATGTAATTATACATTTTTTCAGTCACTTTCTGGTGTGGCAGGTAGAATGTGACATTTACACCATGCTATTTGCAACACAAAACAAAGAGCGTGGTGTAGCTAAAATCAAAGGCCTCTTCTTCCTGCCACCATAGAAGTTTTAAAATTCCTACATTATCTAGATATTATCTACAATACACTGTGATCTGTTATGCTGCTATTTTGCCTGCCTCAACAACAACTTTTGTTCTTGTTGAAAAACTGTCTTGTAGTTTAAAGTTTCCCATCCATTTGCTGTTCCGTTCAAACGGTGTGGCTTGTCTCACCTGTATATCCCGCCCGGCAACCATCGCATCAGCCAATTCGGGGGGGGGGGACACAGGGATCATGCCCCTCTTCATCAGTCCCACACTCTGGCATTCTAACACTCAGTCTGACACAGAATCCACCCACCTCACTTATATACAGCGAAGGATGAGAGAGGGAAAAAGAGAGAGAGTGTGAGAGAGGGATGGGGAGAGAGAGTTTCCTGTGAGGGAGGAGAAACCACCAAAGCCAACACCACAACAGAGTGATTAGAGTAAGGAGGGCGGTAGGGTTGGGGGAGGGTCGAGTTGGAGGGAGGGTATAGCCTTAAATCCCATTGACTGATCCAAATGTGTAAATCTGATCCAGTCTGAAACGTCTTACGTTCATCCACATCAATCAGTATTAGTCTGCGTGTGTGCGTGTATGTGTGTCTATGTTTGTGATTGTTTATGTGTGAGGGACTAAAGCAAGTTTGAGTGCTTTTGTTTCATCCTTTGTTGTTGGAAACATTCAACAGCAAAAATACAGTAGAATGAAAATTGACATTTTAAGAATCCAGTGGACGAAGTTATGAAGTACTTGCTTTTTTCTTTTGTTATTGGGTTGATTAATTACCACTGCATACACATCAACTTCAACGGGGTTTTAACACGTGGGTCTCAAGGCTAACCACATTTGTTTACCATTAGGAAAAAGCAGAGTGAAACAGGGTTGACTGAATACAGTTCCCTAAGACTCAAACGGTTCAACATGTTTTAAGTCAATATACATGTACATCTGTGTGTCTCTTCAAAATATGCTGCTGGGAATTTTCTTTACAGACCTGGCACATGACACTAGTCCATTTTAATTCATGTTGTGTTCCACAAAGAAACCATATGTAAAAGCATAAGATGTTTCTATCTAAAGAGTTATTGAACAGCAATATAGTGTTAACGACACATCAAAGTCCTTGTAAAACAAGACTTTAGAAGTAAGATGCATTTAATGAATGCTTGTTTTATTGCGCCATTTTAGAAAAAAGGGTTCAGAGGGATAAAGCTCTACCAATAACCGTTTGGAATTGAAGAAAACTTTTTGGAGAACATTTTACATTCTTAAAACTGTTTTTGTCAGAAAGGGTTCTCTAAAACCAGACTAAATAGGTGTAAGGTCTCAATCAGTCCATCTGTTTGTTTATCAATTATTTTGTTATGAAAGGATGAAAAAATGTATCAATTGAATGACTCAGTTGCTCCACAAGGTTATCTTTAAAACACATGAACCATATAGATGGCTGTGAGTGCATTATGCAAGGCTCAGCGTTTACCAAGAATTTGAGAATTAGCAGTAATTTACTTAGTAGTTCTTAGTTCATTAACTCAGTACAGCCTCACATACACTATATAGCTGATAAGAACTCCTGGATATTGGAAAACAATCCACAGAAAGTGTCACGGTTACAGGTAGGGACCCAAGAGCGGACGGGAAGAGTGAGGGAGAGTGGCAGGCAGAGTATTCGGGGACGGGCAGCGGGTCGATTCACGAGCTGGCGACAACAGTATAGGCAGGTAGCGGGCAGAGTAGTCGGGGACAGGCAGAAGGTTCGATACACGAGCGGGCGGCAGCAGTACAGGCAGGTAGCAGGCAGAGTAATCAGGGACAGACAGGAGGTCGGTACTCGGGCTGATTGCAGACGTACAGGCAGGGAGCAGGCAGAATCGTCGGGGACAGGCAGTCGGTCGGTACACGGGAAATCGGAACGTAGATTTGCAAAGCGCTAAAGATGGCCTGCGAACTTTGACCATTGATCCGACAGGGATGACTCATCAGGGCTCCTCAGAAATACTGGCAGTAATGAGGTAAGAGGTGTCAGGTGTGTGTGAATGCTGATTGGGGACAGGTGCGGGAGCAGGTGATAGGAATCAGGCATAGCGATGTCAGCCCAGGGAGACAACGACCCACCTCTGCGGGGATCACGGAGGCGGGGACGTGACAGAAAGAGTTTTTGACAACATCCAACTTCTACTGGAGATCGCAAAAACGCTCTGGGAGCTACAATTTACATCGCTGACAGGAAGTGCCCGTAGGGGGCGTCAACATCGTTGGAATGGGGTGGCTAATCGGGCTAAGCAAAGGCTAACCCCACATCACTACCTAGCATTTTCATTGCTAATTTATGGTCACTGGTGAACAAAATGGATGAAATACAACTAAGAATCATCCCACAAGAAAGGATTATGGATTGCAGCGTTATGACACTTAGCGTTGGTCCCCAAATCGTACCCAGGCGCCGATCACCTCTCACTGAATAGATGGCGTCAGTGACTGAATGCGCGATACTCCCAGATAAGTGGTCAAACCGTTGGTTGAATCTGAATTAACTTACAAATGAAATACAATATTTCCACGACCATTCAAATACTTAATTAGGCTATTATTGAAACATAATACAAACCTTATTAATCTTACTGTGTAGGCTAATTTATCAAATGTAAATCTACAAATGTATTATGCTAAATAATTATTCATGAAATAAAATACCAAGGATATTGTTTACTAGTCACCAATTTCCATTTCAACAAACATTTTACACATTACTGTTTTTATTTGAGAAAAGATAAACTAAATTGCTATCATATCTTTAAAGAATTTCCTCTGCTTATTTTACGGAAGATTAATATTCTACAAATGTACTAGGCTAAATAATTATTCATGAAACAGAATACCATCGATATCATTTACCACTAGAGCTATGGATTGTCATTAAAATCTAATTGATAGCCCCTCTACAACCCTCGGGAGAGACCAGAAAAGACACTCTGTTCAGTCTATTCATTTTGGAAGTCATCTTTTTCTAATAACTCCTCTCAGTTTTTCGATAACTTATTCATGTTATCCATAGAAAAATCATATTTGCCAGTAATCAAGCAACCGTGCTTTATGCCTATTCATGTAGATATCTGATAGTCGCAAACTGGTCAATAATGTCTGTTATTACATAAAAAACCTGCCTGCTATGTACTATTTTGTGTAAATTTTTTCATATATTTTTTTCTAATTCATTAACCATTTCAAAATATATATCTGTAATTGATCATTTTTATACGATTCTACTGTATATGGTTTGATGACGACCCAGTAGATGAACTGATGCTCTGGCTGGATGGTGATGATGTGAAGGAGATGGTGTATGTTAATAGGGCTGATTAATATGCTAATGATAAATAAACGGTGTTCGGCTCTGGCTGTTAATGGTCGTTTGAAATGCTTGGCGGTTCTAGTGATAAACATGTGAAAACATCAGTGAGGGAGGTCAAGGTGTGGCTAGAGGGAGAAGACTCACTTCTATAGCACCAGTTTCAGCACACCATCTATTAATTGTTTTTTACTCGAGCCACCCTTGACTCCCATACGGACATTGAAACATATGCTTTCTCCGTTCTGGATTACATCAACATTCGCATCAACAATGTTACCAGCCAAAAACGAATGTGGACCTTCCCCAACCAGAAGCCGCGGATGAACAGAGAGGTCCGACAACTGCTAAATATATCCGATGCGGATGCCCACAGCTCATCCAGGGCAAACCTGAAAAGGGGCATCAAGTTGGTTTAACAAGACCACAAATAATGGATTGAGAAGCACTTCAATAACAATTCAGAAACCTTGACACATGTGGCAGGGTATCTAAGCCCTCACAGATTACTGGCCAAAGAAGCAGGGTGAATGCATGCAAGGCTGTTAGTCCTGATGGCGTCCCCGGGTGTGTGCTCAGAGCATGTGCTGGGTAGCTGGCTGAGGTCTTTATTGACATTTTCAACCTGTCACTGGCCCAGGCGGTTGTCTCCACGGGCATCAGGTCTGCAACCATTGTGCCAGTGCCGAAGCAGTTGACTAACTGCGTATAGCCTGGTCCTGGCCTACCTCATGTCCTGCCTCCCTCCAACACTGGATCCCTACCAATTTGTCTACCGATTGGAGAGGTCTACAGACGTCACCATCTCCACAGCTTTCACTCTGCCCTGACCCTCCTAGACAAAACCAACACCTATTTGAGAATGCAGTTCAAAGACACAGTAATCCCCTCCAGGCTGGTCAACAAACTCCATGACCTAGGGATCAGCCCTCTCTCTGCAACTGGACTCTGGACTTTCTAACCAACAGACTGCAGTCTGTCAGGTGACACACCTTCACCTCCTCCACCCTGATCCTGAACACAGTTCCAACAATATTTTCATTTTTGCAGATGACACCACAGTGGTAGGTCTGATCAGTGACAATTACGAGTCAGTCTACAGAGAGAAGGTCAAGGGCCTGACGGCATAGTGCGCTGACAACAATCTGTCCATCAATGCAAAGAAAACCAAGGGGCTTATTAATGACTACAGGAAGTCAAAAGGCTGCAGTCGCGCCCCAGTTCTCATCGATGGCACTGAGGTGGAGCGTGTGCCCGGCTTTCTGGGTGCCCACATCACTGAGGACCTCTCCTGGACCCTCAACACCACAACCCTGGACAAAAAGGTGGCACTGAGGAGGCTGATTAGGGCCTGTCTGTCATCCAAGATCCTTACCAGAAGACCCTGCAACGGATGATGAAAACTTCCCAGCACATTAATTGTGCCCAGCTCCCAGCCATCATAGACCTCCAGGGCAAGTGGTGACTGCATAGGGCGCGTGGCATCATCAGGCTCTATTCTATTCACATCCATGCCACAAACTGTTTGCTCTCCTACCATCAGGCAGGTTCTTTCCAGTTACTTTAACTCTGCTGAACTTGATGCATATCTACCTCGGGAACCTCATTGCTGCTATTCCTGCATTTCAGTTGCACATAGTATGTTGCACTTTCAATTTGCCTTGATTGCTCATTTAGATATTTCTAGTACTTGCATTTGCCTTCGTTGCACATCAATTCATGCCACTTGTAACATACAATATACTTAATATATGTAAATATTCTGCCATCTTCTATTTGCACATCTGGTTAAATGCTGAGTGCATTTTGTTGCACTGTACTTGTTCAATAACGATGAAGTTGAATGTAATCCATTATTTCACAACTTGAAAGCATTGCAGGCTTCTCCAAAGAAGGTAATTGCTCCTTAGCTAGCTGACTGAAGATAATGATGTTGTTGACAAAATAAGCAACTACCTTCCAATCACAATTTGACATACAAAGACTAATTTAGAATAAAACATTGTCCTACATCTTGACACTGTGTTACATTCCACCACCGAAAGATATGTTTGCGAGGAATACAGCTTATAAGCAGAACAGGGACTGCAAGTTCTAAATATTACTCTGCGTATGAGCTGGATTTGATATTGGCTACATTCTGGCCTCACATCTTTGCATTGCTTGCTTTGGAAATGACTGGCAAGAAAACAGAGGGAAAAAGGTGGAAATAGTTACTGTAAAGATGCTGAATATTTTTGTAAAAGAGTAACTTTGCATGGAATGCTCTCAACATTTATTCTGGTGTCCTGCTGAACCTTAGGAGGCCCAGAGTCCTTGACTATGACTATCTGACCTGATTACTCATAGCTGTTTCTGTCCAAATTCCTCCTGATTATATGTTGCAGTAATTTCTCCTGGTTGTGTTGCAGTATTACATAATTGAATTTATGTAATACTGTTAAGGAAGTAATGTAATGTTAAGGAATATTTAATTGCACAGATGCATTTTTGGTATTAGTACAAGGATAAGTGGCATGTTTTGAGGATGTTTAGCCCGGTAGTGTTCTCAGCAGTCAGGGCCCATGGTGGAACATCATGATCCAGAACACTGATGGCCAGAATTGTAGACGAAGGTTGGGGCTCAAGGCCAACCTGGAAAGAGGTGGAGAGGAAGATGGGCAAACATTGAGAGAGGTGAGTGACAACAAAACTGAAACTGTAAAGTTTGTCTGGTTATTACTTGTTTACCTGGTTATTAACAAAGTTCCTTAAGCAGCAAGGCCCTTTTTATTTGGCATTCATTATCCCACATCATCTTATTAATCTGTAAAAAATATTTACATTTGAGTAATTCATCAGACAGTATTATACAGATTAAATTACAGTAGTATTTAGGATTAGGTGTCTTGCCTAAAGGCAGAGACATGTATACCATGATACCTGGAGAATCGTAACTAGCAAACGACTCTAAACCCCAGCCTACTCTCTCCAGTTGCCTCCAAATACTGGGTGATGTGAGCGGAGAAATTTATTTAACATCTTTCAATCCAAGTTCCGTTGCAATGGGCCTTGTCTGTCCTTTGGTAGTCGGCAATATCAGAGCTATGAAAAAACAAGATAAGACAGTTGTCTTAGAGAACGTCCATAGACAAATAGGCAGTACTTCTTCAGTTTGCCATGTTTGTCATTCTCACTAACAAACTAATTATATATTCTACAGTTATAGGTAAAGGAGTATCCAAGTCAATTACTTCTGCCTTACAAACACACCTGTAGTAAGAGAAATTTGAGTCCTGCCTGACATCCTGATCTCTCCCACAAGGCAAACTTTATAATAAAAGCAGTATATACAATTTGTGTAAAATAAACATACACTGTCCTTATACAGAAGGATTGTTGGTTAGGCTACCTGCTCTGATGAACATTATTGCCCATCACACCTCCAAGGGTGCCTATGGATTAGCTACAGGATGATAAACAGTTAGTGGGAACTGTTTTTTCTTCACTTATCCTAGTACATCTATATCCTAGTGGTGAACATAAAAAAACAGAGTTCTATAAACTTCAGAATTCAAGCAATTGGCTGACGAAAAATCAAGGCAAAAAAGTAGATTAAGGCTATATCAATATTGCAAACATCTACTGTAAGGACTGAATTGAATAAATACATGATTTATTCGTAGCTACGGACCTGTTGCATATGTTTACCTGGATTAACTAACAAATAAATCAGGTACAAGTTACTGTTACTGGTAGCATTTGTTATTACGAACGACTAGGTATGAGACTAACATGGCAAATATGAGATGACTGTACTGTTATTTAGCAAAAACAATTGCTAACAACACACACAAGTAATACCTACATTAGGACTCTTTATCTAACATTTCGCCATCACTCGTGTCCACAGTGTCGGGCATGTTAATTTGGTTTACATACAATAAATATCTAGATAGCGAACATGCATATAATACAAAATTAATGATGTTCACTTTACAAGCAACTTTACCTAAAGCTCTTACCTGAATCAAATGGATGTGCAAGCCAGGCTGTTTTGGATAAGTCCATACGGCGTCACGGTCCCGTCGAGATAGTTGGCAGTCTTAATAATATTGAGAAGCTATTTTGGGAATCAGATATCCCACACATCTGACCAATGAGCAACTAAAATATTTTCTTTTGTACCCTATTGTCCTTTCCATCCACCAGAACTGCTCACTCCCTTCATGTACAGTGGATATAAAAAGTTTACACACCCCTGTTAAAATGCCAAGTTTTTGTGATGTAAAAGAATGAGACAAAGACAAATCATGTACGAACTTTTTCCGCTTTTAATGTGTACTATGATGTGAACAATTCAATTGAAAAACAAACTGAAGTCTTCAAGTGGGAAAGATGAAAACTACAAAAACCTAGTTGCATAAGTGTGCACACCCTCTTATAACTGGGGATGTGGTCGTGTTCAGAATTAACCAATAACATTCAAACTCATTTTAAATAGAAGACATTACACACCTGCCGTCCTTAAAAGTGACTCTGATTGTTCACAAATAAAGTTCAGCTGTTCAAGTAGGAATTTCCTGACATTTTCTTAGTTGCATCTCAGAGCAAAAGCTATGGTCCGCAGAGAGCTTCCAAAGCATCAGAGGGATCTCATTTTTGAAAGATATCAGTCAGGAGAAGGGTACAAATTTCCAAAGCATTAGATATTCCATGGAACACAGTGAAGACAGTCATCATCAAGTGGAAAAAATATGGCACAACAGAGACATTACCAAGAACTGGACATCCTTCCTAAATTGATGAAGAAAACTGGTCATGGAGGCTTCCAAGAGGCCTACAGCAACATTAAAGGAGCTGCAGAAATTTCTGGAAAGTACTGGCTGTGTGCTACATGTGACAAAATGTTTCCGTATTCTTCATATGAATGGGCTATAGGGTAGGGACCTTCAGGTGTCCGTTACAAAACTGAAGATGAAATGTATATTTCAGCATGACAACGACACAAAGCACACATCCAAATCTACAAAAGCATGGCTTCACCAGAAGAAGATTAACATTTTGGAATGGCCCAGCCAGAGCCCAGACCTGAATCCAATTGAACATCTGTGGAGTGATCTGAAGTGGGTTGTGCACAGGAGATGTCCTCACAATCTAATCGATTTGGAGCACTTTTGCAAAGAAGAGTGGGCAAATATTGTCACATCAAGATGTGCCATGCTAATTGACTCCTACCCCAAAAGACTGAGTGCTGTAATAAAATCAAAAGGTGCGTTAAAGGATGTGCACACTTATGCAACCAGGTTTTTATTAGTTTTTCCCCCCTCAAAGATTTCAGTTCGTTTTTCAAACGAATTGTTCACATTATAGGTCACATAAAAGGTGGAAAAATATCTGACATGATTTATCTTTGTCTAATTTTTTACAGAGGTGTGTCAACTCTTTATATCCACTGTATTTTCAAATTCAGTGATTCAGTGCTGCTGTTGCTTTGGTCTGAAAATGTGAGATAACCATGCCCCATTCATTTGAATATACCAAATTGAAATGTGTCATTCTGAAATACAAATCACTTGAAATAAATAAATGTGGTATTATGAAATGAAAGTACCTGGAAATCAATAAAAGTAGTATTTTGAAAAGCAATTTTGAAACAAAAACCTAATTTTTTTGTTTATTGCAGGATTTGTTTCATAGCCATATTTATTTATTTAAAATCGACTTCAATGGCATTCCATATCACAGGCTCCTCCCCCTCTCTTCCAGTAAAAACACAGGGCATCTGTCCATGTCATGATACTCTTAGCAATTGAGCAGTCAGCATGTCACCAGACTAGCCAAGCAGTAATGAAATAAGGTACTGCTGCAAGTTTTTACTTAATATACGATACAAAATGTAATCTTGTAAATTAATCTTGCATTAGCAGCAGCCGTTTATTATTGTATATGTATATATATGAAATATGTCTGAAATTGTTTGCTAGCTAATGTCATGCAATTGTCAATATTATAGTTGTAAAATGTCAAAACGATGCATTGTTGATGTAGCTTGCTATGGATGATTAAATGGTTCATTTCATTTGTGAAGAAAGTTATTTTTATCTACATTTATTCTGAATAAGCAACTCTATAAAACATCAACAAAATGTGATGATTGGTCATATGTGATTAACAGTTGTCATTTACATTTTGTTAGTATGTAAATTGCTAGTCTCTTACATCAGTAGCCTATATTTAGTGTGTGTGTATTATTTCAAGCAATATGAGGCATTCATTTCCAGGATGAATTCATTTATTCTTACGCACTTAGCAGAATAATGTGTCCAGGTAAAATTTTGCATACCTAGGCAACTCACAATACCAGGGATTTTGAACACTCGAAAGACTTGTACCAAACTCATGAACATCAAAGTGTAGAACATGTATGATATTTATTAGGAAGATATAACACTGTCCATTTTCAGTAGCTTGATTTGTATAAATAAAGTGGAAACAACCATATACTATAGAATGAAATGCCACCCTTCAATTTCAAATTGCTACACTTCTGCCACCCCATGATACATTTTTGAGAAATGCCACTGCATATGGCACCAAAAACAAAAACCCAAGTTACATTATATGGTAATACTCAACACCTTTCTAAGAGTTCAAATAGTTGTAATCCTTTATTTTGTCAGAGGCTTACTCATTATCCTACGTGTACCATTTTTAAGTATTTAGTTGTACAGAGATTCACTATGAAATATTTATAGGAAACATTTTATGTTCAAGTGTTATCCAATTACTTTTTGAATAACATAAAGAATATGTTATGATCCATGTAAGTTAAGGCAAGCAATAAGGTACTATGACATACTATGACATAATGTTGGAATTCAGTGATGATAGATAACAGGTTGAGGTTTTGCAGCATTCAGAGAGCAAATGGGAGGCAGTATCAGTTGTGACTAGCTCAGTGAATGTAATTAGATGGTTGCATAGCATTTCCTGAGTAGGAGTAATGAATGTTTATCAAGAATGAAGGAGACAGTATAGGAAAAAATTGTATCCAGCATTGTGTAGAGGACTAAATATTGGTCTGTATGAAGAAATGTTGGACGCAAAAGATGAGCAAACAAATTTCTATATTTTTGGTGTTTCCTCTCTCCTGTATGCATACCATTTCCGTGTGCATTCAGGAGACAGGTGACAATAGTAAATGAGTCAGAATAAAACAAATCTCTTTTCCGTTTTAGAAGCAGTGTATATAATGTCTGAAATATTTCTAGGGTAGGGAGATCTACTCTGGCCAGAAGGAGAGAGAAATGTTTGTTGCACACCAAAACCCCCTACAATATTACGTCATTGTGTTGCCTAAAGACAAGCAAGATTTGAAATAAGAATGTAAAAATGTTCTGTTTAATTTTGCTAAACCTCCATGTTATACCAATCACGCTACAAATCAACTGTGTTTAGTCTTGGTTGTCCTTGATTAACAGAGTCTTTGGGCGTCTTTCAGCTGTGTTCCTATCAGCAGATATTGATCGATGTACAAGGTGACAAAATGTTTCCTGTTTCTAAAAGGTAACAGGTCTGAGACCATTACTTACTGCTCTGTCATAGCCCCCCCTTAACCCCCCCTTAATTTTTTTAAATAAACATTATGGCGGTAGGCTGGATACTGCATGCTAGTTAACCTGCTTGTTAAAAAACATGTCTGTGGAATTAATTATTGAGATCTGTGGACAGCGTTCTACTGCATAATTTAGAAAAAAAGCATGAATGCAGTTACTTTGCTCTTATTCAAGCTACAGTCCTGTCTGTACATTTAGTGCACCAAATGGTTGCGTCATTCAAAGAACAACATTTTGTAGAAATCTGAGAAAGCATGGAATTTTAGTTTTTTGCCAAATAACCAGAAAGTCTTTTCAAAAGAAAAGTATAATTTGTCAATGGAAACATAATTCATGTGAACTTGGCGCTTTTACAGTGAGATCTGTTTTACTTAGTTTTTGTAGGATTTTTCTGCATTTGCTTGTAATTACTTAAGACAGCCCCTGAAAACTACATTGGCACAATCAACATGGTGTTTTAACAATAATTGTTACTTTAAAAAGGATATTTATTGTCTTCTAATTTATTTCACGTATTCACCATTTGAGAGGCGGTATCAACCCAGCATAGCAGAAATTAAATAAATATATAACTAACTTGTAAACCGCAATTACGTTCAGTATAATCATATCAGTACTTTGACGTTTCCTTAATTTTTTATGACTCGTGACTACATTCAGTGTCAACATGAGAAGTGCCGTTTACTTACCATCAGAAACGGGCCACCAGGGCCAGTTAAGAATGTATTAATAGTAGGGCTGTCCATGTTAACGCCTGCGATTAATTTAAAATGCCGATGTAAATTTGTTTGTTGCCGTTAACACATATTATATTTGAGCCTCGGCGCCATACAGGACAAGCATGACTTTAGTGGGAGCTGACAGGATCGCACTACTATCACGCATTTATGACTTGACCTGAACGTTTCAAAGGCATTTTTTGCCAGATTGCTTAAGCGGAGCCAGCCAAGAAAAGCAAATGTCTCTTACTGAGTGACTGAGTACCCCTTGTTAAATAGTGTAGTAGTTGGAGAGGCAGACCTCTAAACTATAGGACCCGAGTTCACATCTCCTCACAGGCAAAGCGAAGAACGCATTATGAATTATTCCATATAGACAAAAACTTTGCTGGCTAAAACCTTCAGTATGTGCATTTAGAGTAAGCCTAAAATTAAACAGTTTACACTTATATCCGTGCATGTGTTTTGGGTCAGGATAAACAAACGCATTTGCTGGCTACAACATACAGTAGTTGCGTTATAGTAAGCCTTAACTAAAACTGTATACGGTTATATTGCGACTTTTTCTGGCATGAAAAATGTATCTTCAGTCTCACTAGCAATTACACAATTCTTATGAATTACTACAACGTTTGTAGATACTAATAAGCCTATTAGTGGGTAATAAGCTGTTAAAACGGCCACTGGCAAAAGCCATACAGTTCTAGGATCCTATGGTGGAGGTAAACTTAATAAGAAACGTTAGTCAGTTTAACACAATGGTGTCTAACGACTGCTGGGACGTGTAATGCCGTGGCGTAGTAGTTAAACACAGTGCCTCTCACGTGGAAGACCTGAATTCAAATCTTGTGAGAGCTAAGAAATTAATTTTATATAGTTTGTAATTATACACTATTGCGACATTTTGGTAGATGCCATGATTATCTCGTCATTTCACTTGATAAAAAAGTTATTTGATCAATCAATCAATCAATCAATCAATCAATCAATCAAATTTATTTTATAAAGCCCTTTTTACATCAGCAGTTGTCGCAAAGTGCTTTCACAAAACACTGACCTTAAACCCCAAGGAGCAAACAACAGTAGTGTTGAACTTCAGTGGCTAGGAAAAACTCCCTATGAGAGCCGAAATTTAGGAAGAAACCTAGAGAGGAACCAGGCTCCGAGGGGTGACCAGTCCTCTTCTGGCTGTGCCGGGTGAACATATTAAGAGTCCAAGTTTTAATAGTTCAGTGCATGTGGGCTAATCCCAGCGTCCATTCAAATCCAGCCTAGATGAGGGGCATAACCAGATGGTCAAGGACAGGGACAGACATCGGGAAATCGGGAAGAAGGGGGGTCAGGACAGTGGCAGCTGTGATCTTGATCAGCAACACAACCAGGAGGACTTTGGACAGGGACCGGGACGAGTCATGCCTGGTACTCCGCATGT
>JACXGJ010005948.1:0-36680 GCA_016801105.1 Esox niger | reverse complement strand
CCCTCCCTCAGTCTATCTCTTCCCCCTGTACCTCTCTATCTCCACCACGTCTGCCCCTCCCTCAGTCTATCTCTTCTCACTTTACCTCTCTATCTCCACCACGTCTGCCCCTCCCTCAGTCTATCTCTTCCCTCTGTACCTCTCTATCTCCACCACGTCTGCCCCTCCCTCAGTCTATCTCTTCCCTCTGTACCTCTCTATCTCCACCACCTCTACGTCTCCCTCAGTCTTTCTAAACTCTATCATCTCCCTGTCTTTTCTTTTTTCTTGATATGGGTAACTCATTTCTGAACTCATGCATAATCGGTCAGATGTTCAATTGAGTTCTGGGTCCGTATGTTATAAGAGATGAGATAGGATGTGTAATTAAGATTATACCAAATCCTGCATGAAATGAAATAAAATGTTTGCACTACATCCGTGTTTAAAGTGATTTTTGTTACTTTTACAGTAAGCCATTCCAGCAAGCCATTACAACAAGACAACCACTTAAAAAGGTCCATATGACAATGACAGAAAAGGTAGGACATCAGAAAAAAGGTCAAATGTATGCCCCCTGGTGATCCCGCCAGCGGGTTTTATTATTAATGTTTAATTAATGTTTGTTTATGGACAGATTGGTGTAAAATATCTCCTCCATTTCTGGCTGCATGTTGACAAGATTTTGGGCAATAAGTAGAACTATTGACCCAATAAGTGTTGTGTGAGTATCAGTGCTACGTTATTTACTATATTTTTTGTTTGTTCTCCATGGACCCTTAGAAAATGCAGTTGGTGCTTTGGCCAATAAACAAATACAATTTCAATTGAACTGTGACGACGACCACAGATTTATCTTATTTGCAGCAAGAACTGTTTCCCACACAAAAAGCTCCAAACAACACAAGAGACTGGTAATATGGTTAAAAGGGTGTGGCAAAGCAGACAGAAAGTTGTCATAAACTACCCAAATGAACACACTGCATAAGATGAAGAAGCAATACTCCAAGACATGGCTTCATACTATATATTTGAAGGGGATCATCATGTCTTATTCATTGTTAGAATAATGCACTTCTAAATAGGATGTTCCATACTATTTTTATCTAGGTTGGTTTGAATTTTAAAAATTGCCTATTTGAATCATTTAGCTTAATTTCTCTGAGTTAAAATGATGTGATTGTGTGTGTGCTGAGTTCATGTTGTGTGTATATAATATTACTGTGCATGTAAAACATCTGATGTTAAGTTCATGTTTTTGTCTCCCGGACGTGCGTATGTTCTCTTCCTATGTGTAGGAGGGGGGTTGTGATACATGAGGGCAAGCTGTTGCACATAAACTATGAGAGGACATCATTAACTAACCCTGTGTGTGAATTTCTGCCTTCACAGACACACATAATGGAGATATGGTGCTCTAGCCATGACCTGTCAGTCACATTGCTTCAGGGGCCCTTCATAAAGATTCCTCCTAACTCTCTGACGCCCACTTTAGTCAAACTAACTTCTGACCTGAAGGGGGGGAGGGCGTTCATATGCACAGGTGCACCGCAGGGATTTCTATTTGCACCACTTACTTTTCCCCTGTCGTGCTGTTAAAACACAATGGGTAATTGATGAATCGTGATTACAGTACCACTTTTAACAAGTCTCTTGTTGATTTCATTAAGCATGCGTTTTATTCAGTGATGTCTGTGTGGTGTGTTCTCTGCACATTGGCTTAAATGAACAACTTATGGTGCCGTGGATATCCCAGCCAATAAGGACTTGGACCTATAGCCAAAACTGTGTTGGTTCCCGGGTCGAGCAATGGAAGAAAAAAAAAAATATCTGGAGGGCTGTTGGACTCACATTTTTAAGACATTTCTCTACTGTTGGGCCCTTGAGCAAGGCCCTAACACCACACCATGTTCTACATCCAGGCGCTGCACTCCGTACTGACCCTGCCACTGACATGTGTCTGTGATGGGCACTTGTGTGGGGTGTTGAGAACGGAGCCGCAAGAAACATTTGCATTGCTCACTGTATACTAGCCGATAATGCTGTATTACATCGTATGGGCTGTTCTTGAATTCCGTTTGCGTCATTCAGATTTCTCGCCATGATATTTTATTTTGAACAGTTTTTTTAGGGATGAAATATAACTGTTCCAGAGATGTGAACTGTTTGGCAACACACACACACACACACACACACACACACACACACACACATTGGCGTTCAAGTGGGGTGTGTGTGATATATATATGTGTGTGTGTGTTTTACAGTGCCTCACCATGGGGTTTGATATTACTCTACCTTTAATACCTCAGTGTGGAACTCATTATAGTGACACTCAAGGGAAATGTGTTTAATTTTGCAAAAAATCTCAATTACAACACTTAATTGATATCCTTATTTGCTTAATTGGCCCGCTTTTTTCCCTACTCGTATAAGAGAAGTACACTACAGTCTAGATTTCTTGATGTACATATCCATCAGACTGTAGACATAATGTTACAATAACCATGAAACTGCTAACTTTGCATCAGACATTATGGACTCACTTGTCAGTACTTCATTAGAAACATGCTTTCTTTGTTAGAATTAATCTATCAAAATTAATTTTGAACAATAACTTATTCACCCTAATTAGAATTCTGAGGTCGTAGTGAGAAAAAAATATGAAAATCTCATTGAGTTCATCATTATATTACAGGTAAATTCATAACGTGTATTAAAGTATTTGTAGAAGCAGTAGCGGAGATGTTAGCAGTTATTGTACTAGTAATTTTAATAGTAGTCGCAGTAGTGGTATTAGTAACCACAATGTCAGTAGTAAAAAACTGACCCATTTCAGTCTTAACCAATCACTGCATGTTTACTCTAGTGGTGGTAATGGAAAAAAATACTCTGCAACAAACTACTCCTTCAGACCCCTGTTGCTAGGTTAAGAAAACAGTGTAAGGCAAATAAGAGCTGTACGGTTTGGCCGTAAAGTGTTGAGCAATAACCCTGCACACACCACACCTATTCCTGCAGCCAGGGAGCCTTCCTAACAATACTGTGGGCCAAGGCCTACTCCAGAGTCTTTTATCCTCAGCGTGTAGTTTCACCCACTCCTATTGATTCCTTATTGACTTGAGATGTCCTCGACTCCAACGCGCCCCCTCCTCCCTTTCACTAAAAACCCCTTCAACTGCAAGGGAAAGGAAGACAGAGAGCTTTGGCATTGATTTTCCCTCTTTCCCTATCTCCCCGCTCTCTCTCTTTTAGTCTCTCAATCTCTTTTTCTCCCCGGTCTCTAACCTCTGCCTTCCCATCTCTTGTGACCAAACTTCTGAAAGGGGTTGTTTGTGCCCTCGGTTGATGCTCTGCAACAAAAAGATGTGTAGACGCTGTTTAATATAAAGATGTGTAATTCTACCTATGATCCCTGCAAGACATTCATAGGAAATCGCAATCACAAGCACAACGAACATATGACAGAAGTCTAAAGCGGCTCCAGCACTTGATGTCAGTCAACGCGGAGTCCAGTAGTATGCAGTTATTGATCTACTTTTTCCAGTATAATCCCAAAACCCTCCAGCAAGCCATCCACATTGCCCCTAGTGGATGGACCTGAAGGCAGTCCCTTGATCACTTATGGGCCTGGACAAACAACTAAAACTGCAGTTGATTCGATGTGTCCTTGCTCCTGCAACAATGACCCACACTGAACGAACACTGATGGTTCTGTGGTCAGAGTATCTTTGATTTAGGACATGCAGTGACACACATTCACACGGACATAAACAGCTCCGGAAAAAATGAAGAGACCACTGCGCCTTTTTCTTTCCTTTCCAAAAAAGTTGAAAACAAATGTTTTGATTGAGGAACAGAAGCGTTCGATTTGCAGGGTTAATTTTAACCCTTCTGTTCCTCACTGAAAACATTCCTGTACGTAGGCAAATTAAATGTGCTTCTGTGTGTGGAAGGCCACAACCACAAGGACTGAGTGTGTAACTTAAAGAGACACAATAATAAATGATCATAACTCATTCTACATTCTACCCCCTGGAAATCCCATGGAAAGGGTTCACCACATGAAGAGAGAACATGCACATTCCCCAAACACAACTTCCTGGCAAAATCTAATCCCCCCCAACCCCACCCTCTTGGACAATTCACAGGAGGAGGAATTGTCCAAGAGGAGGAGGGGGAATAGGGAGAAGGGAAAATGAAGAAGAAAAGTTATAACAATAAGATGAAAGACAAAAAAAGCAAGAGTAAAGTGGAAATCCTCCCTGGGATATCCAGCCCTACTTTTTCATGATGTATGTTTTTTTATTTGTCTTGATTAACCATTCATATCTTTTTTCAAATTGTCTGATCTTTTAATGATTTCAATATTTTTGGCCTTCCCTTGATTGCGTTTACGAGGATATGTGGAAGCACTGAAGTTAGTTTATGAATTAACTGTAAACTATATATTTCCTAAAACCATTTTCCTAATAACTTCACAGTGTTGAGGTATCGCTTAAATTTCCTTAGATGAAAACAAGTGATTCATTTAAGTGATTATTTTTATTGAAATATGCATTTAAGGAATTGTGTGTGCCACATACAGTGACCAATGCCCCAGGCATTTTGTTACAACCAGTCACAGCCGGTGCCGTGCCAGCTGTTGCATTTCTATGTTCAGTGTCTTTTGGTTCTGTTTCTATGTTCTGTCTGGTCTTCTGCAAATCTTTGTAATCAAAGTTTGTCTTTGATTAAACCTTGATCTGCGTCTGTGTCCTACAACTCCACTACTACGTTACATATACACACTCCTACTTCCAAAACATCTCAGTTTACCCATTACCTCACAATAACACTGACATTCATGTTCCCTCAAAATGTGCACAAAAAGCACATAGACTCAGAGGCATACTGTACACGTTCAGAATAGAGAAAATGGGAGAAAGGACAAAGCATCCTGTATTCAAAACTTCCCAAACTTTTCCAATAATACCACTCTTTCACACAGTTTTTTGCCTGGCGACCAGTTGAGGAATAATGATGAAGCATTTAAAGGACATGAATGTACTGCGGTGCACCTTATTGGACAGAGATGATTAGGATTACAATAAGATCAGTTACTGGCAGTGATAATAGTGATTTGGAATCGTTCTCATTTTGATGGCATTTCCGTCTTGTCTGGTAATGCGTGTCCTATGGTGCTAATTAAGCCTTGGGCTTCAGAGGCTGGCCAAGTTGAAAGAGGAAGCATTACACCATGACCTTTACCGATTACCATCTCCGCTCTGC
Organism: Esox niger; assembly: GCA_016801105.1. NCBI lineage: Eukaryota > Metazoa > Chordata > Actinopteri > Esociformes > Esocidae > Esox > Esox niger. The sequence continues at coordinate 31,430 of JACXGJ010005948.1, read as the reverse complement.
CTCACGCGCCAGCTTGCTTCAAGTGGCGCTTTTGAAGACTCCCCAAATTGATTTATTCCTGGCTGACGCAAATTTTGGGATGTGCTTTATGTGTTTACATTCATTCAGGGAAGCCTGTAGAAGTGCTTTAGTGGGAATTGCATGGTTATGAATGCTAAGTAATGTTAGCCGTGAACTTGTGTAAGGACAAAAGAAGGACACTGAATGGATATGGTATGGAACTGGGAAGGATGGCAAGACAAGGGGCAGGTATAACTCTTTATGACGCAACAGTGAGCGCTCACTCAGCCCTTTTGCGTTTTTCTCTTGATGAAGATACATCCTTCACATACAGTAATGTGATGATTTGAGCAGGACATTCAGGACAATCAATTATTTCCTATAGAGAAGATTCCAGGCCTTACACAGATTTTGGTTGTGAAGTCTGTTTTTATAAGGTAAAAAGCAGTCTGTAATAATGTGTCAATCATAACTGGCAGATTTAACTGAAACCAATTGTGAAGTTATCATTATGCCTAGAAGTTTCTTTCTGAAGATTTTTTGGGAGTATTTAACATGAAAAATACAGGACAGAAACACAGCATGGTGTGTCGAAGGACCCCTGACATCTTAGAGATAACAAGCCAAACATACACTATTACACAATAAATCAAAGGTGATACTTGCAGTCAGTTAGTCTGCAACACCTGTTCATGTAAACAAACCCCAAAAAACTTCCTGCAAAAACACAGATGTGCTTGGATGAATACGAAAGAGGGGAAGTTGAAGACAGCTGGGAAACCCTCACCTGACAAACACTGTTTTACTGTTCTACATTGTAACTTGTTTTGACAGCGATAGTGCACACTACCAAACACAGACAAAAGGGGAATTGTCTTAAATTCTGACGTTAATTGCAGTTGTGAATGACCAACAATGTCTAACAATGAATGTGAAGAAGGTATGTCAAGTGCTCTGTGCATTTTTGTGGTGCTTTAGATTAGTGGAAAAAGTTTTAGTAATTTTTTTCTAGATTGTATTGAGGAGACCTTTTGTCTTTATGACACAAATGTATCATTGCAATCATTAGTAATTGGTAAATGTTTGTGCTTTGGTGAAATTCCCCTTTAATCCTAAACTTAACCACACAGGAGTAGTTATTTAACCTTAACCTCTTGGTATGTAACCTTAATTTTGTTGTCTTTAACAATATGAAAAATACGAAGCACAGAGCTTTGTTGTCCATAACCTTTACCGGAGTATTACGAAGTGCTGTGATTCCTTCTGGTATATGCTTCTGAATTTGTGGGTCAACACCAACGCACATTTGTGCATGTGTGCTCAAATCGGGGCTCCTTAAAATGGACAAAAACGCCCCAAAACGCACAAAATCCTTGACATTACCTTTTTACGTTTTGTGAGACTGTGTGGGAATAGCTGTTCTATTTTTCTTTGTACAGTCTGATGTGTAGAAATGGTATTCCCGACACATCAACCATCAGGGTAATTTAATGACAAACAGCTAATAGCAACTGAGTTTGATTGACAAGCGCTTGTTGCAATTACAGCACCCTGTGAGTGAGTTCACGAGTGTGCATGCAGTGTTCTGGATCTTTTGGTTCTGATCCGACACAAAGGAAGTGGGCTGAGCAGAGTGGATGGCACCACTGCCAGATGGCATCTTCACAGCAACTCCCCCACCCTCCTCACCAGCACTCGACCATGCCAATACATACCTGACTGCTTAATGTAATCCTCATCATTATCTCGTCAAACCACCGATTTTAATTAACTGATGATTTTATTATTAAATTAAATTACTTGTATTATTTCCCGCAATCTCATTACTGTTTCTGGAGTCTTCATAGAGTAAAGTAGCTGATAAAATGGAAGTACATGTAGCCAGGGGTTAAACTGGGATATGGGACGTGGGGTGAGCCCTATTTTCTTCTTTTTTGTTTTATCTTAAATGTTAAAATGCTGGCGCAGAGATGTAACTCCTCCTAGGTCTCATTTAAGTGCAGGAGCCTGTGCTGGTTTCTGCCCAATTTAACCCCTGCATGTAACCTCTTGGCTCTGTTGAAGTTTGTAGAACCTCTTGGCTCTGTTGAAGTTAGTAGAACATTTTGGCTCTGTTGAAGTAAGTAGAACATCTTGGCTCTGTTGAAGTTAATAGAACCTATTGGCTCTGATAAAGTAAATAGAACCTATTGGCTCTGATAAAGTAAATAGAACCTCTTGGCTCTATTGAAGTGAAGAGAACCTCTTGGCTCAATTGAAGTGAATAGAATCTCTTGGGTCTATTGAAGTGAATAGAACCTCTTGGCTCTGTTAAAGTGAATAGAACCTCTTGGCTCTATTGAAGTGAATAGAATCTCCTTGCTCCATTGAATTACAGAACCTGGCAACACTGAAGTGGGTAAAACCTATTAGCTTTGTTGAAGGAAAAAGAACCTCCTAACTCTATTGAAGTGAACAGCAAATCATTACGTAGAACCTCTTGGCCAATGTCAGTTTTGAAGTAGGGGCAATTCCAAATGGTGACAGAGACAAGCATTGGTTTAGTTTATAACATAACAACGCAGATGTAAAAAATGCAATGTAAATTGCAATTAACACTGCACATGATAACACAATGCACATAGATAAAAAATGTGTGGTTAAAGAAAAAATATAACTGAATTAATAGCTAAAATTATAATTAGCCAATTAGTGACTCTGATTCAACTAGAGAACTTGTTTGGACCATACAGAAAATAAATATATTTTTGCAATGTATGTAGAATGTTTGATGTACATATGACAATTACATTTACCTTTATTTCATTATATATTTCAGGTATGAACATTTATTTGAAATTTTATTCTGAAATATGTATACACACATTTCAGTTTTGTCCAAATGTATGTCAAAACAATTAATATTCACAGTCCTAAATGACATTCAATTAAGACGGGTTAAATTTTGTATCACTTCACAGCAGACCAGAAAATTGTTATACCTTTATTTCAACAAAGAATGCAAACTTTTTACAATTAAACACAGGTGTTATTCCATTAGAGGCCTCAGGTTTTTGTGGATATTGGGCCACTTTTAGGTGTTGAAATGAATATATATTTATAGATATACATTTACAAAATGCATTACATCTTGCAGTCACCAATACATTCTAACATATTGTAGTACCCTTAAATTATTGCATTATTTTACATTTCGCCCCATGCCTAATTCTGAGCCAAAGTCAAAATAAAGGCTAGCATGAGTATAACAATATCAAAAAACGAAAGATTACTGACCACCAAATTAGGCTATATTCCTTAGCTGAAACACAGTCAGAAACAGGGGAGAGTAGTTCTTACATTATGAGTGCAGTAAAATAAATACACTCATCAACATATGATTCAAGATGGAATATTTCTCCAAATTTTTAATATTTGAGTTGGCCATTAAATTTCAATATGGAGAGAAGACAGACCAGCTTGCACTTGGTGTACATTGATTGTGCCACATTTTCCACACAGAATTTGTAAGACAATCCATAGTTTAAGGAAATATATATATAAAAATAAAATGGGCGGACCACCACTGCTCTTGGTTTTGTTGAGGTACATGGAACTTCTGGCTCTGTTGAAGTACATAGAACCTCCTGGCTGTGGTTTGACAAAGTGGATCCATATCTTACACATGTATACTTTACAACAACTCCTTACAAATCAGAGGATACATGAATAAACTATGTTTGAAAGCTAATGCCTGATTTCCATGTGCATCCCAGAGGTAGGAATCACGGCCAACAGTAGAACAGACACACACTACTTCTGACATTGAGCGCATGCAGGAAACTTCCATAGTCTCAAATGAACGCATGCCCTTGATATAATTCTCATCAAAGTTCAATCAATTTTTCTTTCCTTTGCCTGAAGCAGTGTATCAAACAGTCTTCATCAGGCTCATCTCTGGCTCTCTCTACGGTTTAGGATTAGAGGGAGGCCTACAGGGGAAAGAGGCTTGGAGGTGGAAGAGGTAAGAGGGACGTTAAGTCTGAACATGGGTCTCTATGTGTAAGAGCTATAGAAATGTCCGTTAGCACTTTCTGTTAACGGTACGTGAATTAGCATTACCAAATGTAGTAGTTACAATGAACTAGTAACATAATTAAAACATTAATTATGATTATTATTTCTTTAGTAATGTTTAGCAAATACATAAAGAGTTTGCACATTGTTCATGTTGATACAAAACATGCACTGATGTAATTGTTGGCATGAACAAAAAACATGTAAGATTCCAATTTGAGCCGCAAAATCTCTAGCAGTTTAGAGTTAGGTGTGGGATAAGTGTTAAGTTTAGGATTAAGGTTAGATTATGGGCTCATAAAACTTTACTGATAGTAGATAATCTGTAGGGCATCTACAGAAACACCTTTGGGACTATAATAATGAAGTGTTACCTCAATGCTTTATTCCTGACAATGGATTATTGGTTAGAATATTTCATCACTTATTTTGGGGTACACAAAAATTATCAACCAATGTTGAGCCATCAGCTAATAATGTTTTATACCTACCAATTGGTTATTAGCAGTTTGTAAGGTAGAAGAATTGATCACTGTACTTACTGTAGCCAGACACAAAAGTACTAACAAATGGTGAGGTATCAGTTATTAATAATTCAAAGCTATTAAATGACTACTGGGTCATTAGTAAGTCATTGTTTAAGTAGAATAATTCATCAGTTTGCTTAGGAGGACACAGATAATACTAAAGGTGAAGTATCAGTTATTTGTATTTCATTCCTATTAACTCTCACTGGTTACTCAGTTGGTCTACAAGGAGTATGAAATATTGATTTTGTGTTGTGGATGCATTTTTATGTTGATTACTTTTGAAAGCACATAATCCTCCAGGAATGAGAGGATTAACTGACAATGTACAAGGACAATACATAAGTATTCCACTATGGACGCATGGACATCTTCACATGTTGGAGGATGAAGGATGACGACGAGGAGTGTCTTTTCAGTGGAATTATAATGGGCAAGTCAAGTTGCAAGAAATTAACTATAACATCCACAAGTAATCATGTTTTTTGCCGACTGGATGATTCATTATGAACTATACCCGATGAGACAGTTGTTGTTCAACTGTCATTATCTAGCCTTCTTTAGTAATAACGGTTTCCCCACTATAATCATATGAATACATTGGGTTGTCTTGCAGTCAGTGACATCGTTAGGCCCGGGTCTCCAAGGCTATAGCCCGGATCTTTTAAAAATATCCCTGAATCTCAAATTGACCAACAAAAAAACACAAAAATGATTGTCCCTGGTCCTAGCAACTCTGCTTACGGTTTATATTATAAAGCGTATTAATTCAAGCGACTACATACAGCTACATGAGTTCATGCCCTGTATCAAAATGAACAAATGACCGTAGGAACTGTGTGTTCATGTGTTTGTAAAACATTAATAAAGTAATGAAAACCACTATTTATGCTTGGTTAACGTCCTTCATCCGTAGTTCATGTTAACTACTGCATCTGTCAATGCTATTTCATGTACCTTTAATTGAAAGTATTTCACAAATGCCCTGTAGAGCACTAAAAATAGGTCTGAAGCCAATAATACTATGCATTATGATAGAGCTTGCGTCATTATCAATTTGTTGGGGAAAATTCCGAGGTTAAGCTATGTCACACCACTGCTAATTGCGGTTTGGGTGAGGTTGGTCATGGTCACTGCTAGGGTTTAGATTAGTTCTTGTCTCTGTAGTTTAAATGAAGGTTAGTCATGGTTCTTGTTGTGTGTGGTGGAGTTTTTCATGATCCTTGAAGCGTATGTTTGGGTTTGGTTTAGTCATAGTTCCTGTAGTATGTTGTAGAAGTAGGATTAATCATGGTCCCGTTGATGGGTGTTGATGGGTGTTGATAGGTGTTGATGGGTGTTGATGTGTGTTGATGGGTGTTGATGGGTTAGTCATGGTACCTGTTGTGTATAGTTGGGTTTGGTTCATTCATGATTCCTATTAGTGTGGTTGAATTAGTCATGGTTGAGGAGGGTTTAGTCATGTGGGGTGGGATAGGTCAAGGTCACTGTAGTGTATGGTAGGGTTATGGTTAATCATTGTTCCTGTAGTGTATGGTAGGGTTATGGTTAATCATTGTTCCTGTAAGGTATTATAGGGTTATGGTTAATCACTGTTCCTGTAGTGTATTATAGGGTTATGGTTAATCATTGTTCCTGTAGTGTATGGTAGGGTTATGGTTAATCATTGTTCCTGTAGTGTATTATAGGGTTATGGTTAATCATTGTTCCTGTAGTGTATGGTAGGGTTATGGTTAATCATTGTTCCTGTAGTGTATTATAGGGTTATGGTTAATCACTGTTTCTGTAAGGTATTATAGGGTTATGGTTAATCATTGTTCCTGTAGTGTATGGTAGGGTTATGGTTAATCACTGTTCCTGTAGTGTATTATAGGGTTATGGTTAATCATTGTTCCTGTAGTGTATGATAGGGTTATGGTTAATCACTGTTTCTGTAAGGTATTATAGGGTTATGGTTAATCATTGTTCCTGTAAGGTATTATAGGGTTATGGTTAATCATTGTTCCTGTAGTGTATGGTAGGGTTATGGTTAATCATTGTTCCTGTAGTGTATGGTAGGGTTATGGTTAATCACTGTTCCTGTAGTGTATTATAGGGTTATGGTTAATCATTGTTCCTGTAGTGTATGGTAGGGTTATGGTTGATCATTGTTCCTGTAGTTTGGTGTATTTGAGGATAAATCAGGGTTTGAGTGCTGGTGGGTGAATGTCATTGGTCAACCATGTCGGAAAGATTAGGGTTAAACTGTTGGTTAGACAGTGTCATTTGTCAGCCTTATTGCAATGTGGGGGGGTTAGCATGTTAGAGAGTTAAAGGGTTAGCATGTTAGAGAGTTAAAGGTGACTTATGGATCATAAGGACCCTAATGAAAGCTACTTTTATGGTTATGTATGCCTTGATAGATCATGTACCATTAAAGGGATATTTAAGCATGTTAGAACACATTTGTAGATACTTCGACTGTTGAAGCAAAGGCAATTTCTGATATTCATTGGATTTTCTAGATTTGTGCACAAGCAATTTTACACAATATTTGAGCACTGTGAAATATTCACACATACTGTATACACATTTTGGGGGGAGCTTTTAAAAAAACAATTTCAGTCTAGACCCACAGCTAAAGATTACAGTTAAACAGGATGTAAGCGCAGACCTGTCTGGACCCAAGCTGCAGAATACATTTGAACAGGTGGTAAAACACAGTCTACTGTAGACCCGCAGCTGCATATTACAGTTAATCAGGCCGGTCAACAAGTGACCCCAGAGGTCTTTGTAACGGCACTCCCTAGACGTCTTCATGGTTTAACATTATGGACATTTGTTCTGTCCTCTAAACAGTTACAATATATTCCTTCCATCGTTTCCACTTGAAATCTGCTCTGAAAAAACATCAATCCCCTATATATTATTCAACATAGTTAGGGACGGCCTAAAGGCCAAACCTGTATTCCTCTATGATGCGTTGTCATTTAGTTCTGCTTGCAATCCTGTCCTAAAACACAGATGGGAATGCTGTTGAATATTGCTTGGCAGAAAGCCTATGCAGACACCATTCCCTCCCTTCCTCCCAATCCCTCTCCTCTTAGTCTCCCCAAAAAGCAATACAAAACAAAATAATGCCATTGGAAATCCCTGCTGCCTTTGGTGTTGCTAAGGTTACCCACTCAGATGCCTCAAATTACTCTGGTAGAAAGTATCCCTCCAATCTGGGCCCCAAGGTGATTGTGTTGTGTCCATCCCCGACTCTGATGTCACTTCATTTAGATTGACATCAGGTAGTAAATTAGAATATTCACTCCGACAACACTCTGGGCCTGGCTCTATCTCTACCTCCTTCGTTCTTTCTTTCTCTCTCTCTCTATCTTTCTCTCTCACAGCCCAGAACGAGTGCACCATGCTAGGAGTGCTCGAGCGGAAAATATTGCTGTCTAGATATTTGTCCTGGGGGTGATGGAATAGGCATTGTCTTGGGACCCTCTTGGGCCTGTGGTGAGCTGAAGAGGGCTGAGTCTGGCAGCTGGGTAGTGGGCTTTGTTGGGTGTCAGAGGATTAGGGTTCAGGACCCTGGTTTCTTAAAATACCCACCCTGATCACAAACACCCCAGTTTCAGGAGGGTCCAGGGATCGACACTGCACTGTCCGCATTTATTATTATTTTATTCTTTTGCTTTTCATATTGTTTACTTTTCTTTCACGCCTATTTTCTTTCCTCTTGCTGTCACGACCCGCCGTTGGAGAAGAAAACCCTCCAGCCCCTATCCCACCCCAGGGAACACCGCAGACCAGTTTCCTATTATCCTAAACACAGTATTTAACCTACCAACATCTCCACGCCAAAGTAACAACAGCTGCCACGTTATAGGCAGACAATGCAAGCCGAGCTACAACAATGTGTTCACTGCCAGGGTGATGTAACACTGACACTGGCAGAATAAAGACATAGGTGCTTTTCAGAGATGTTTTACTTTTAGGTTTTGTTAATGTCAGACAGCTGTGATTCCCCCAAAAACACGCACACAGACACCCATCCACAGACACACATTCATGATCCTGACCTCATTATTGAGTTTAAAGGGGAATAATGGCACATTTCTACATTTCGCCTAAGTTAAATAGTTTGAATTGGCTCTTGGACTGTGTGTCTTTGCAGGAAAATCAATTAGGGCGAGTGTAGCTTCATTTGGTAATATTGCTACAAATTATCTGTGTGCAAAACAAATATACTGTAACAGCTATAGAAAAATGATTGTGGAACCCCAATTGTTTGTGAAACATACCTTATACATTAATTATGATAGCCAGATTTTAAATTTGACCGTGTCTTGCATTTCCTCCAATGACATCTTGTTGGCTTGTCCCAGAAGACACAGCGCTTGCCCCATTTGGACCCTGGCCTCCCTGAGTTACTGAGTTGCCTGAATAGATACACTGTCCAACAATTGCTTCATGCAATTTTTGAACTTTGGCAAATTGTAGAAATGTGTGTTAATCCCCTTTAGCACTTGGCTGTGTTGCAGTTCTCTATAAATCTGATGGTGGCGCACTTTGCTGCAGCTGGGCTCCAGAATGTCTGACAGACCACAAGATTCCGACCTAAATATGACACCTTTGTCCAGGTCCCCCAGACGTTGAATAATGACTTATTCTGTAAAGACTGCCGAGTACTGGGATCAGACCTGCAAGCTTAAAAGCCAGAGGCAGCAGTTTCTTCATCCATGGAATTTTCACTAAGCCATGGCCATTGATAACTCCAGTGCAAGTTAGCCTATTTTATGTTAAAGTTTTCAGAATTTTTTTCAAACAGTATCAAACCTACCTTACCTTCCCTTCCATTTGAGTGTCTTGACTATGTGACTGTGTTACATCCACCTCCGTGTGTGTTTGTTACTGACAAACAGATAAATAAACACATTACTTACTCAATAATCTCCTCAAGCTATGCATCACACACACACTTCAGTATTTATAAGAAGGTAAGCTAAGTACTATTGCTGGAAGCCCACTCATGCCAGGAATGTCAAATATGGGGGTAGGTTTTTTAATTTTACTTAAGTTTTCTTGTATTGTTTATAGGAAATGCACTACAAAAAAGCTTCTTTTTTGGGACCATCTGTGTAGCAATGTTTATTTATTTTCAAATGAGAGAATATCTTTGGGAAAATGTTGTTCCATCTGTGGTGGCTTGAGGCCCAACACCTCACTAACAAACTTTGATATTCTTTTCCTTAAACTCAATAAAAAAATATAAAAAATAAATACAGTCCAGAACAGGTCATAGATATTTGTCCGTAGTTTGACCAATTTGAGTCTAAACCATGACATGTTTTTGCATGTCCAAAGCTATGCCGCAATACAGGGCCATCTGAGTTTGCTTTGTATCTCGGCCCACCGTTTCCCTCCCTCTCCTACACTCCTGTGACTCTGTGGGCCTTAAACTGTAACAGAGGCTGTGTGTCAGGCACTGTCATGTGTGGAGAAGGGGACCGATAGGCTGGATAGTGGGCGAGGAGAGGCCACATTATGGAGGGGGGGTGTGAAGCATAGAGTATTGTGTGTTATGTGTGTGGTAGATAGGCAGTACACACACATTAGTAATGACACTGAGGCGACCTCAGGATCACAGCTTTCCGTCAGAGTGCACAGGTAAGGCTCCCTGTTGGAAGATGTGCGTGTGTGTTTCTTAACAGAAGGTGGTGCCACTTTGTCTCAGCACTCACACTCCTGTCCCTTAACATGACTGGAACATGTGTCACTCATAAAGTGGTTTGGTGCTAAAAGCTGTAACATGACAGTTTGACTACTGCTCTTGGTTCTACTACCAGTTTACTATCACTGTCCTGAGCGCATTAAGATGTCTCTCGTTTGTGACTTACAGACAGCCCTGTCAGTTAGCACCTCATCAAATTACACAGAGTGGTCTTTACTGACACACTGTTCCAGGAACACCGCTGGTACAGCTGTAGCAGGGCTGTCCATGGGAGCGAAATGTCCAGGTTTTTCATGTTACCTGGCAACTTAGCGGCTCCTGAACAGATTGATGTGTTCTTGTCATGACTCTGACAGCTCTAATCAGTTGATCTACTATACAACTTAAAGACATCGACAGAGAGAAGAGACATATTCTGATGGGGCGAAAGATCACATCTGCAAATAAAAAACAGGATTAGATGGAAGTATCGGGCTTGTTGCTATCAATTCATATGGTAATAAAGTAAACAAATACGTCCAAATATTTGCTTATTTTGGACAGTTTCATTTTTTGGTGAATGGCTTATCAGAGCTAATAGTTTTCAATGTTTTTTCATCAGCTGGCCAGATATCCATTGTAAGTGTGAAATAGACAACAGTATTTTAAAATGCATGGCAATGACTGTGCATTTGTCACATTAAATAGTATTGAGTCAAGGTCCATGCAACAAACTGACTGCCATCTTCAGGTCAGTACAGTATACAGTAGACCGCTGCTACACCAGTTAGTTCCTGTAGCCTAGAACAGAAGACAGAAATATGACCAGTTAATTGGCCCGTGATGGCTGGGTTGGAGAACTGGTGACTGCAGAGTGCAAGACAGTGGGCATGATTAGAGCGTGAGTGTGTGTGAAAGTGACAGAGTATGTGTGTGTGTGGACGGCATTTGTCGGGTGTGTGTGTGTTTGTGTGTACGTGCGTGCGTGTTGTGTCTTCAGAGACCCTACTGCCAGACTGGATATCAGCAGCACCAAATTTATCTGCCGTTCTTTGCTGTCTGACAAACAGCACAATAGGTGATGAACAATTAAAAATGAACAGATATCCACATTGTGTGTTTATGTGTGTGAATCGACGTGTGTTTTTGTGTGCATGTCAGAGCGCGCCTGTCTGCATGCATGTGTGTTTATGTGTGATGTTTGACCAGGCCACTTAGTTTGTCTCTAACTGTGAAATCAAGACTAAATAATGGAAAGTAGAAAGACAATTTCAGAAGTGGAGGAAAACATTAAAATTCACTAAAATAAAAATAAATCAGGAGTGAACACAGCAGTTTTCGGTTTAGTAATTTTGCCCGGGGAAATTTGTGAATAAACCCCATTAGGGTGGAAATTGAAGCCCTTTGTTCTTAAGTATTTCAGTTCTGACAATATTTCCCTGATGGTGTGGAGAGCTTCACGGGCCGGAGTTATCCAGATGAGACAAACAGGAATTAAAGCGCCATATGTTCCAAACGGCGCCTCACTTGTGCTCAAATGCTTCTGCAATTTCTCTCAATACAAAGAGGCCTATCATTACTCTCTCTGCCTTATTTGTTTACTTATTGTAGTGTTTTCTTTTAAAAATGTTCTACAATTTCTTCACTTCGGCTACTTTTACCAAACAAAACACAAACTGTGGAACTCTGGGTTTTGTGAAAACAAAAAATGACTGCGGTGATACCAGACCACTGACGTTCTGGATCAGATACGTTTTATGGGACACAAAATGCCACTCCATCTGCAAACGCCCCTCCTATTATTTTCATATCAACCGTCACATAGAAGCAAATATTCCTATCGTTTCTTCTGTCATGATGGCCAAGCCTCACCTTCGGGTGTCTGTCGAACAGAGAGGCTGATCAGAAGGTCAGGGTGGGGTTAAAGCGTTCAAGCTCTTGGGATGCTCCTGGCATTTGTCAACAGTCCCTTGAAAAAGTTGCTTTCCGGCGAGTTCCGTCTCAATCTCTCATTGCGTCCTCGGTCCAGGTCCCCGGTGCCCGTCCTAGCTCAGATAATTGTGTGTTTTCAACCTGACGTAGCCAGTTAATTTAGCCACAGATTGAAATGAAATAGCCCCGGCCCCCACACTGGCTGGCAATCAGGAGTCCAATTGGCAACCAATCTCTGCAGACATTAGCGATTCCAAAGCTAATACTCATTGTTTGAAGTGACACTGCAGCCCTGGCATTTACTTAACCTTTTGTCTTATGTACAAGGCAGAGTCAATGCTGAATCCCTGCTTAATTAATATCTATTCTCTCCCACTGCCTCTGCTCATTTCCTCAATATGCAGGCACTGTCAGGACACACAAAGCCAGTTAGTTCAGGGGGAGAGAGGGGGGGGGGCGTCGACGAGAGAAAAGTACATTTTATTCAATCACATTCCTTTTCAACAATTCTTTCTTATTTCTTTTTCTGAAACTCATAATGAAAAACTGAAGTCAGTGATAATTAACATCTAGAGAACTCTGCCACTGGATCAAGCACGGGTCTGCCTCAACTTGATCCAGAATTTAGCTAAGGCAATGCTATTTCACACCTAGTCTCAAACAGTATACCGCACACCTGAGATTGTATCATGGTCTGTTTTTGATCTTGTCGTGCCTTTTCCGCCAATTCCAAATTTGTTTTCGATTCATTCCAAGAATACAGAAACCACACAGTGTTTTTATACTGGGTGAAGCTGTTACAGAGAATTCATATCAACCTGTCACCTGGTGTTTCATTTTTAGCATGAATCTGACGGCTAGCTGAATAAGACAATGGGAATGTGAACCGTATGTCTCTCATGATGATTGGTAGTAACTTTTCAGCAGTAGAGAGGATAGTGGGATGCTGACGGAGAAAAAGAATAAAGGTAGAGTCAGGAAAATTGAAGGGAGGAAAAAAACATTCTGAGAGAAAAAGGTAGAAGGAGATTTGTCTCAGAGGACCTCTGTCTTAAATCCACATTTACAACCCTCTTAGTGACCGGGCACTTCTAAATAAGAATCAATGGGTAGTTAAGACTGCAGCCCTGCCAATGAGGGGCTGTATAAACTATGAAGTAAACAATGACAGCATGCTGCCTAGCTTCCATCCGACACAATGAATTCTAATCCCACCGCCACTTTGTCACAATGGGATTTTCTCCTGCTTTCTTCCAATTTTTTTCTTCCTTTTCTTTTTATAGTGCTTCTTGAGTAGGAAGAACAAACACACTGTTCCACCATTCTCTTCTCCCTCATTGAAATATATACTGTAAATTCTCTCTATCCCTCTCTCTCTCTCTGTGTGTCTCCCCCGCTCTCTCACTCTCAGTCTGTCTCTTTTTTTCTCTGTCTGTATCACCCTCCCACCCTTCCTTGCCAGCTCATCTTTGGGTGTTTGTCTGAAACAATTCATTTATGTTGCTCTGATGTTCTGAACACGACGGTGTGTGGGACGCATGGCTCTGGCACTAAATCTACTGGAGGCTGCCATGTCAGGGTCATCATGGGACCTCTTTACCCACTGTACTGTTCATGCACGGACACACACACACACACACACACTATTTTCTTCGTCTGCGCTGTGAGTCCTCCCAACTGGGTTGTGGGGTCAGAGGCCAGTCTGTGGATCTCAACTGGCCTCTCTAGGGGTCTAATATGAAATGGTCAACACTTGACAGGTACCAACGCGTCTGACAGCGCGAACTCCAGTGTGGATCATGAGTGCGTGCGTGAGTGTTCGTGTCTGTGTGTGGTGGAGGGTGCACGTGGCTGCGTAAGCGCCTGTGGGACAGTGCTTTTAGCCAGGGTAGATCGTCGCTGTTCTGCAGAGCATGGCAGGAACAAAGCCACAGGGACAACAAGTCAATGACAACTCTCTTCCCTTCTCTCTCTTTTTCTGGTCATCCCCTTTTTACCGCGTGTCTCTCTTTCAACGAGTCTTCCTTCAGTCTATGCCTCTCTCTCCTATAACCTCTTTCTTTCGGTCTCCTCTCCTTTGACCTTTTGTCCTTCCGTCTTTCTCATCCTGCCTCTCCCTTAACTTGTCTTCTCACAGCCTTTGGCCATCTCTCTGCTTTTCACCCACTCCTTCTCGTTTGACGTGGTACAACCTTTAGATTCGTCCATCTCACTCACTCACACGCACGTGCGCGCCTACAGACAGTCGGACAGACACCTCTGATAGCATCCTGTGCGTCCCCGCAGTAGTCGGTACGGAAGACAGTGGGTGAGACGTGCTACATTCAGCAGCGTGTGTAATCTTGCGTAAGGCGGTCAGAGATTACTCTGTGTTGGGGGTAATTACACTGGGACCGGGGGGTTGCCCTGCTCTGTTCTGCATACAGTCAGGGGGAGCCTGTAAGCAATACATTACCAGCACGCAGACGCCTAGATAATTTAGGTGGAGAATTCCTATGCTTTCGTCAGGACGTCTGTTCTGCCCAGTGTGTGCCGAGTCAAATCCCCTCACCACGCGGCCCGGCCTATGCGTAAACTGTGAATGCCGTCGCGATTAATTGCTCGGGGTTTTAGTCGCCGGAGCCCGTTGGTTGACCAAAGCTGTGGAAAGGGTTTCTTCTCACCACTGTTATCTAAATTAAAGTGTCTTTATCTCCCACAGAAGAAAAAAAAGAATTGAGGAGGGGAAAAAAATGAATTTGTTAGATCAAAAATATATTACATTTTTCAAGCACATCAAACAAATTTGTCTTCAGACAGGATGTACTGAGGCCTCCTTTCTGTCTTTTTTTCTTTAATTAAGAAAGCATTCTATTATTAAACCAGATGAAAAGGCAACATCAATTCAAACTGTACAGTCGTATTGGACTACTACTAATCTTTTGGTAATTATTTTTTAATTGAATCTTTTGAACACAAAAGCCCTGAGCAGATGCTTGCATTACTCGAGTCGCCCATCACGCTCGGCGCCATGTATGGGAGATGATGCTCGACCAAGTGCGAGCGGAGAGGGAGAAGTTGAAGAAAAAGGGAGGATTCAAAAGGTGGACGTTCCTGGAATGTGTTAGTCTGTTGAGAGGCAAACTTCTGCACAAATGGACAGCTCAGCAACAAAACTTCTTTAGATGCTTACACACACATACACACACCCATGCACACACACATACACACACGCACTCTGCTGTCAGAATTCTGCTGAAACACTCAGTATGTTCTGAATGGAGGGGTCAAGCGTTTTAAATCAAAATATGGATCCTTGTTATTTACCTCCGTGTTTTGTCCTCGTCTTTCTCACTCTCCTTGTGGTTCGGGAAATATCTGGATGGGCGCTGCCTCCCAACTTCAACATCTGTTGAGTGCTGATTTGCCGAAGTTCATACGATTAGTCTTTAGGGAAATGTTCTATTAGATAAATCTGTTGTAAACCGGTAGGGCTTTGAGGAGGGCAGAATACAAAAATGTTTAGGGTGAAACTGGATGTTTTTCTGACATTTGATCTGCTCTATAAGTGGGAATTTCTGAAGTGAGTTTTCAGATGCTTCAAAGTACTTAAGACGGTATGTAGAGATGCAAAGAGGGGCTTAGAGCGCCGGCGAATGGTGGTGGTCCGTAATAAAGAGACATCTTTAAGTTTGCGCTATGCAATGGCACACGGTGGTTAATCATGTAGAGTGCCCGTCAGTCCTCGCTAAAGAAGTCCAAATCACATTACTCATGCATTGTGTGTGTATGGGTGTGTGTGTGATTGCAGGAATTCACGGGACGGGGTGGCTGTTTTCGAGGGTTCTTCTCAATACCAGCTCAGACACCGGCAGGCAGAATACGAGCGGTCTGATATGTGAGGCTGAACATGCATTGGCACACACACACACACACACACACACGCACAAGCGCACACACACACACACACACACACACACACACATGCACACAGACACACACACACACATGCACTTTCCTCTGGCACCTTCCACCTGAGGAATGGCACATCAATGCGCCTATGTTTATGAGAAGCAGTTCAGATTGGAAATAAAGTGTGGATGCATGACTGAATGGGGTGCCAGCTCTGACGGTCAAGCTAAGCATCGCTTCAGACCAAATACAGGTGTGTATGTTGCTTGTCTTTGAGCATGTACGTTACGTTTGACACACAGAGAGACTGATGAGAGCTTCGCAGTTAGGATGCAATGGGAGGGAGACAGGGAAAGACGGAGAGAGAGAGAGACTTGGAGGGGAAAAGGTAGAGAGATTGAGTGTCCGAAAAGAAGTGCATTAAAGGAAGATTAGAGAGATAAGAAGAGTATTGCAGTGGAGAACGGGATGAGGAGCAATAGAAAGGAAATGAGAGGAAAGAGAGGAAGGCTAGAGAGAGGGAGAGAGAAAGTGTGGAAGACATAGTGAAGAAGAGAGAAAATAAGGGAGAGAGGGAGGACATAGTGAAATAGAGGTGTTAACTACAAAATGTATAGACCAATAAACAATTGCGTAAAGGACCTTGAGTGAAGTCACCTGTCCTCAGAGCACAGGCTGTCTACAGCTTGTCTGGGAAATGAATGGTTTGTGGCTGTCACCAGTGACTATTGCTGAGGTCTCTGAACCCAGACTCAAAGAAGAGAAAATGATTTTTCACGTGCACTCAGACACACATGTACACATTCTGGTGACTTTCTTTTTACATTGGAAGAATAGGGATCCACGGACAGAATGTCATAGCACAACATGATGAATCAAATAGTTTGAAGCAATATAGGACATCTTTATTCACCAAACTGACCCGTTTTAAGGGGTTAGTTACCTTCTTGAGGTACGTCCAGCACACACAAACTGGTACTTGAAATTGAAATATTACATTCCTGTAAATGTAGGATTTTGCTGTACAAAGAGCAGAGCATTGACGTTGAACAGAAGATACCGAGCGGTTAAGTAGTCTGCCTCTAAGTGTCGATGCATGTCTGCCTGTCTGTCAGTCTTCTCTCGTTAACTCTTTTTCAGATTGTTTCTACTACTCTCCTCTTCATACTGTCTCTGGACTTGGGGTGTGTAAAGAGCTCACGCTTAAAGCATATTCTCATTCCACTCAGTCCTTAAGATATAATATTTACCCTCAGTTCAGTGGGCTCTAAGACTGCATCCAGGGGACTGCAGGGAATGAAGTAGGAGTGCCTGGCTGTTGTTTTCCTTGTTGCTGTGTAGATAAAACAAATAACCAGCTCAAAGCTAGGCAAACGGTGAGATGTAGACTGTTTATGAAACGATCTGGCTGTATAAATACTGCCATTACTTGGGGAAACATTACTGTGGGGTCTCTTCACATGGTGTGGATTCATTGTTATGAACCTCAACAGTCGTGTTTTGTTTGTTTACCGCCATTTTTGTGGAATTTCTAGATACACCGTTTAGATCATATCTGCAATATGGAGTTTAAAATGTAATTTTGAGCTGTTCTAGTGCCATGAATTCATTTGAAGGTGGCGGGGATTTCTGCACAAAACAATTATCTGATGACACAGAACATATTTAACGCAACACCATTTGAACATATTCATTCCCCTTCTTCAAAAGCTGCTGTTTGATTTTTGTTGAAAGGACTACATTATAATTAATAGGAATTTCCTTAAGGGCCTACATGACTGCATTGGGGGAAGTAATCTAAATTGGTGTTCCTCTATTCAGCCTCAATGCCCACGACTGGACGCAGAAGCAGAGATTTTCAAATGTGTCCTTATTGCATGTAGGAGAAGTGGCAGGCGGAACCGCTCACACAATTTGTGAGTGGTTCCCTGTAACGTATTACTGCCCACCCTCCTTGTATTTCAAATCAAGCCAAGACCGAATAGCACACTTTATTCGAGTAACATGACCACTTACATTCTGAAAATGACTCTAAATGCAAACAGGCATAACTTTGGATGGGCAATTTTTTTATTTTTTTTTGCGGGTTGTGGGGGCTTTCTTCAAATTTCACACTGTGTATTTTGCTTGGATGAAAATGAAAAAGAAGAAATGAGAGAGAAAGACAGATGGAGAGAGAAAGAAAGAAGGAGAGAAAATCAATAGTGAAGACATAGCTGGGGGCTTACATATTACATTTTGCATAGACGTTGGCCACAATTTGCCTTTGATCTCAGTCTCGGGATGACTCACTGAAGCCGTCTCTGTCAGCCAATCCGGGGGAGGGTGGGAGGAGTGGTTGGATGGAGTGACGCAGACCGCAGAGACTGGGTGCCAGGGCTGGCCTTACTCCGGCACGGACGTCTTCAGACTCGCTCTGGAGAAACGTCCTTCATTGTCTGGCCAGAGATGACCCCGACTACGCCTCTAACCCAGGCGGTCCCCTCAGAGGCTGGGACATGGGCGCAGCTCCAACTGGGCATGAATGTACCCCCCCCCCCGACACCTTCCCGAAACACCAAACAGACACTGCTCGGCCAAAGATCAAGACTTCTGACTCCACTGGGTTCTAAGCACATATGTGACGATGGCAACCTGCTGTACGAGGATTAACTGTCATCATTCTCAACAACAGCCCTGTTCAATATCACTGCTTCGACTCAACTCCATAGCACCAAATCCAAAGATATACATCTGAATTTAAAAAACAGTGAATGCGCTTGAACGTTGGTGTGAATATGGCATAGCCTTGTTTGGATAACTGTTTAACAAGTTCTCCACACACACCTCATTGCTTCTGTGTGGACTTTTGGAGTATGATTACCTGTTCCAGTCTAATAGCACTCGGGGTTAGATTGCACTGTCGCTGATTAAAAATCACATTAAGGTCCTGCTAAAAAGTAGATGAAAAAGACGAAAGGAAAATAATGAATGAAGACATGAATGTAATTAATAGATAGAGGAGTTTCTCAGAGAACAGAGAGCAGGATTTGTCATCTCTTCCCTACACAATGCCATTGTTCTGGAGACATTCATAAGTCACAGTGTTATTAATGATACAGAATTTACAACGTACATTTTTCTCTTCCTTCTTCAACCAATCTTACAAACTTTTCTGTTATCTCCGTGCTCAGTCTCCTGAGAGGTGTGGTGGCTCAGAGGTACTGTAGGGTGCTGAGAAAGGATTTTGCTGCTGTAGATATCTTATAGAAGTTACTCTACAGAAATGAGTAAATTGTGTCCTTTTCATGGCATGTATGCTCAGGGAGCATATGAAGGCGATTTGAGCGTACATTCTGAAAAGTAGCATTGTACCTAGAGTGTTGTAGATTAAAATATTTCAAAGGAAACATATTGCTGACTTTTTGCACTACAAAGTTCCTGTCCGTTGACTTTATATATTCATTGTTACACATGTATGATGCATGGAGCACAGAGAATTGTAGAGGCAAGCAAATATTGACCTCGATTCTTTAGCTACATATTCCAACCACGTTCAATATTTCCCATGTATTCTCTGTATTGGTAAGGTACCTATGCTAGCATTAATAGAGTTTGGAAAGAGAGAAAACGTTTTTAGACGGTCCGCAGCCAAAAATACAAACTTTCCACATAAGCTGCATTTCTCTCGAATGTTGGCCAAATCAGGGATGTATCACTGTCAAAAGGACAGGACATTGTTTTCATTCTCATTTCTACACACATTTCTTGGTGTCCGTAGCAGAATTTGATATTATCCGAGGCTTACGTTTAATGGTCTAGCCGGTAAATGCTGCACCCTTCTCCTGCGGTGGCCTAATGGCTGGGTAACTTTAGAAGAACACATGTGAAGTGGTATTCCACCAGCAGCTCCCTGCGCTCTAGATGGGCCCAACGCGCCAGCCGTCAGAGAGATGAAAGGCTCGCCATGTGCCACCGTCAGATCACACAGATCAGACACACATCTTGAGTGGCCCAGTGGCCCAGCTTACTTGGATGAGCTACAGTAATTGTGCACAATCCCCAATGATGGACTGCTATTAAACACCCATATTTCACTCTCCATTTTTCTCTTTTTGGTTGTACAGAGTTGAAAATAGTTGCCAGGTCTCAGCCAGGGAGGAACTATTAAAAACTCAAATTATTTATTTTACTTGCTGGGTTCCAGAGCTAAAGCTGTTAGCTTTTTGTCTAACAGTTACAAGAGCACTGCGAATTATCCGTCATTGGCATCTCATAAATTAAATACTGTTATTAAAGGATGTGATGCTTTTTCATAGTATTCCATTCCAACTACCTAATGATGAAATAAATTATGCCATCTATTGTCCAAGTACTTAAATCATATTAACATCAACTAAGATGACGGAGCATTGTTCGTCTCAAAGACAAAAGGTGAATAGCCATCCTACTAATCACTCTCTGTGAAATACATTAATTCTAATAACACTGCATTACATTTTTCTTAAGAGATGAAGAGAACGAGGTTTTATTTACACCTTATCAACAGCTTGGTCTGCAGCTAATGTGACATAATGTGCTCTATGTCTTCACAAGGTGTTTTTCAACCGCTGACAGAGTTGGGTTGAAAGGTTAAAGCTGGTTCATTGTCTTCTCTAGGCTGATTCCCCCCTTCGATTTGATGGAGGCTGAGTCCTGGGATTTTTAATTACATTTTGTCTGCACTGCCCTGTGTTAAACCATGAATGTCAAACTCCATTACAGAGTTGGTTGAACTGTTCAACAGTGTACTGTAACTAACCTAACTCTGACTCAAGTATATGTTCGGCAGAATAGCGCAATATAATTTTTTTGGCTTTTAAAAAATTGATGGTCCGTTTAAATCAAAACCCTTCTGAGTAACCCCTCTCTGAGAGCAGGGAGAGGTTGGCTTGGCTTCATGTACTGGGCAGTGAGCTCCTCAGCGCCTTGGAGACAGGGTCTTAGACTGGCTGGCACGACAAGGAGGGCAGGGGAATCATTTTAACATGATTACTTTAAAGTCTTAAAGCACTGGCTCATGGACAGGCACTGGCCATCTGAACAGACACAAAGACATAGACGCATAGACACACGTGCGTGCATTCTAGAATTTGCGTGCACACAAGCACACGCACGCACACGCGCACACAGGCTCCAGCACAGGCTGCTGGGGAATTGTTAAATGATTGGCCTAGTGCTTAATTCAATCATTTCTCCTTTTTCCCCCTTCGCCTCCCCTCATTGATGAAGCCGGTTTAAGGAAAGTGATATTTTGCATATCTGGTTAAGTGCTCTTAACAACCCCCAGCTTTCACCATGTTAAAAATTAATAAATAAAAACCGAGGGGAAAGTGTGATCTTGCCAGGGAAATAATTTGCTTCTCTTGAACCAATGATGGCATGCACTTTATGCAAATTGGTGTCTAGGGACAACAAAATCCCTCTTAATACATATGCAGACCTCATAAAAAAGAGACGTGAGAAGTAGCGAGAGGGGGGCGTGTGGGAGGGGCTGTGGAGAATAAATAGCAAGTCAGCACACTAAAATGTTTTCTATGTGAATTTCACTGTTTGAAATGACAGTCAAAGGTCCACATCAGATGGTGTGAGTACATGTCTATTTTATGTGTTTGTGGGTATCTACCATGATTGTTGACTGGTAAATGAGGCCATTCTAATGAGTTAAATCTGACTGTTCCCTGTCATGGTATATTCTCTATGACTTGTGGTCTTGGGTAATGCGGTCAAGCCAGCCTGTGGGATACATTTTATGAAGCCGTCCATTAATCCTTTCTGGGTGAACTGCGTCACTCTGAGCCTTTTTAGACTACAACAATTGTCGTGACAACAATTTCATTTAAATAACATTTACATAAAATGTTAATAGAATTTTCCATTTGCACTAGTGATGAGTAACTCTCCCTGAGTCGCAAGGCAGAACACAGAAGCCCAAACTGTGCTTTGACCAGACCACTGACAATGAGGGCGTATAATCTCACTGATAATCTTGTTTACCTGGCAATCTTAGTCCAAACAGGTGCTGTTGCTAGTTATAGTAGATTTACTTAGATGCAAGTGTGAGATGTATTATGCTGCATTCAACAAAATGTATTTCAACTGTTGCTCTTTGTACATGGAGCCAGAAGGACTTCCTTCGCGACTGCTTATTCTATAACAATAAAAATTAAGCGAGACTTTGTTTCTACACCTCAGTACTATATATCTGAAAAGAGTCCCATATTACCGCTGAAGTTAGCGAGCAACAACTGAATGTTTACACCATGAATAATGTATAGCCGACACATATCTGGCAAGTCTCCATCTAAATGAAACAAATGTGATGTAAACACAGTACTCTAATGTTATTTTTTGATCGGATATTCTAGTATATTTGGATAGGTGTCTACTGATGAAAATGGCAATTGTCTCACGTCACCTTCCAAGGTAATATAAGATACTCCCCATGGCTACTGAGGTCTGATGAGGATGTCATTCAATTTTTATTGGAGTGGAATGAGCATTAGGATGTCTGGTTCTGAAGTCCTTCCAGCTCCATAAACAGAATCAGAAAAATATATTGTTAGAACTAAAAACACCTCAGACTGGCAACAATTCTGCTATAACAGCAACAGTAATTGTTTGACTAATAGCGCCATGTTACTTACCAGGTAAACAACATTGTCAGTGAGTTTACATGTCTTCCAGGTCATTGGTCTGGCCAAAGCGCAATGCGCACATATGTTTCACCTTACAACTCAGGGAGAGTTTTCTGTTGGTAGTGTGAATCGAAAAGTAACACATCATGTTAATAATGTTATTTAAAAGGGCACTGTGCGGGATCCTGCCTCTAATATTTTCAAGACAGAATTTAATATTTTTTTAACTCGACTTCATGCTCTCCTTTCCTTACTGATCAATACTGGAATAGTATTAGCTATGTCATGATGGTTTAGGGTGGGGGGAAGGTAATAGAAACTGACAGATGGACCGTGAGAGAAGTTTCATTGGGGAATATTTAAGGTGCATGGCACAATATTGTGGAAAGATATATTTGAGACATTACCTTAAAACATCAATCGCAAATGTTCATTTATGTTTGTATTTACGGAAGTAAATAGCCGCTTCATATGAAATTCGGTTCTCAACAATTGATGTAGTCAAAATTGGTTCTAAGCTAATCACTCAGTCAAACACAAACACCCACACACACACACACACAAACACTCAAATTCTCTCCAAAAAGATTGAGATATGACTGCCGCGCATTCTGTGCTAACGGGGGAAATAGAAAGACCAAACATTTGCTCGTATCCCAAAATAAAGCCTAAAGTTCAGACTTCTACATCTAAACGTCAGAGTCCTTGGTTTGGGTTCAACTCTCAATAGCCCTTTTTCTGGAAAAAGTGAATCAGGAAGTTGCAGTGTTTCAGTACAATCTCTCTCAAACTCAAGTTCCTATCTTTTTCTCTCACCCTCTCTCTCCTTTCCTCTATTTCCCCAACCCTTTCTCTAAATTTTTTTCTTTCTCTTCCTCTCAATATCATTCCTCCAACTCTCTCTCTCTCTGTGTCTCTCTGAGGAAGTTTTGAAACCCAGCTCCCTATGCAGAGCTCGATGTGTCTTTCATGTGTCTCTGCAGTGGGCCTCTCTGAGTCCTCCTGCTTTTGTATTCTTTTATTATTTATGCATGGGGCCAGGCATAAGCAGCTCCCGTATTAAGACAGATGGGGAGGGTGAGACACATTCATATTCTGTTTCAGGAACATCTTACAGAGCCCAGGAGTTCAAACATTCCCAACCAAATTCAAAAAAAGAAAGGAATGAAAGAAGTAGAAGAAGGAAAGGAGAAGAAAAAAACGACAAGACACTGGGGGTAGGTGCGGGAGTGTCTGCGTCCTGAACAGATGGAGATGAGAAGACGAGAGAGAGAGGCGAATGAAAGAGAGCAAAGGGAGAAAGCAGAGAGCCCAAAGAGGAAAACAATACACAGCAGAACCAGAAAAGACTTGGTAAAACTTTTTTTGTTGTTGTTGAATTCTATGAAATATAGATTTCATTTTGTGGGTGTTGAATGAGGGAAGGGCGTAGATGGTTCTGGGGGACATCAGGGCCCTGAAACAGTGGCATATTGTATTTGTGTGTGTTTGTACTTGACATTAGGAAACAGCTAAATGAAACAGTAGGCATCTACATCTGTGAGAGAGATTTCTATTATTTCACGAGCACACTCGCACACGCATATACACAGTCAAGTCAGCAATTGAGTCCCATGTTTACTGTCCTAGCCTCTCAGTGTTCCACAAAGCAGTGCTGATTTGCAGTGATAGAAACGCGCCCGGCTGCAGCGAGGATTAGTCATTCAGCGGGCTGATAATTATTCCCATCATACTGTTAACCAGTGTGAAGCACGTCAGCTCTCCCCTCCTTGGACGACACGTGACTTTGAGCTTCTCCCCTTCTGTCCTCCGAGTCCGCCTCGCCCGTTCAGCGGCCCCTTCAGCGATGGGCGCGTTAAACTAAAGACGATGTCCCAAATGCCCCTGTCTGTGCCCGCTACGTCACTCCACCGCTTCGCGCTGTACGGCTCTGACACTGTTCCCCGAACTAACGTGGCGACACCGCAAAATCAGTCCAGCCAATCAAGGCCTGCGTGTGTCCGCGGCACTCCTCATCCTCCGGATCGAAATCTGCCCCTCAGCGTGAGCATAACGGCTCAGTATCAAACGGTCGCGGTCCTCGGAAGAGAAGCACACTGCGACTACGTGCGCGACTAGTGCGTGAGTGTTTGTGTATGCACTGTGTGTGTGTGTGTGTGTGCGCGCGCGCGCGTGTGTGTGCATTTCCGTACATCTTGTATCTGTGTCTGTGAGGCAATGATGAAGTGAAAGAAGAGAGGAAGGGTGAATGTATTTAGAAAGGAGGAGCTGTGGGAAGAGTTGTAGGTGTTACATTTCAATACAAATGTCCAAATCATACTTTATTCCTTATATTAATCTCTCTACACTTGTTTCAATGGCTTCTGCAGCTAATCAGATGCTATCCTCCTTCCCTTCCACCACACTGTCATCACTGGCATCTCCCGTGAGTAATGTGTCAGTCAAAATCCTCATCAATATCTGTTCTCTTTATCTCGCCTTTAATATGTTTTTTTATGAAGACATGGAAAATGGAATTATATCTCCTCGAAAAATACCACATCATTTGTCCATTCTTCTTCCTGGTACATTTAAACACGAATAGATTCTCTTGGTTTTGCGAACTCTTTCTGAAACATGTTTAACCACGCACGACTGGTAATAAAACGTTAACTCTTGTTGATAGTGAAAAGAGAATGTTTAGGTTTGTGCAAACACTATAATACTACCTAACAATGTTTTCATAATATAGTACATATCATTTAAACAGTTTTTTCAACAACAAAGTGCACACAAATGTAATTAGAACCATTGAGAAATGTATATAAAATATATATATATATATAATTTATATATATATATATATATATATATATATATATATATATATATATATAGCTAGATAGATAGATAGATAGATAGATAGATATACTTTATATGCACTCTTTTTATATTGTAATTTGTTATACATAGAGTACCTGTCAGAACTTTTCACTGGTACTGTATGTATGTCCTGTATATACAGCGTAAGTAAACACACGCATACAAATCAAATTTTGCTCATAAGAATTCTGGTCCAAATAAAATGATACAGCAAATATTGCATCCAATGTTGGTACAGCATCAAAAATGTATTCCAGCTACTGTAGCTCCTCTCACTGGCTTAGAGGACAAACACAGTCTGTAACAATTCAATCCAGTCCAATTCATCAGAACTCCCTCTTTTGTATGGATGTAACTTTGATGAGCAAGACAGAACATATATGCATACATATTTAAGTAACATAATTATCTTACACTTTAGCCATTTCATTCTTGACTTTTCAAGTGAACTACTTGGATGTAAAGCGAATGTAGTTGATGTTGCCTTTATAGAATGGCCAGAATCTCTGCTTCACTCCAATATCAGAAACGACAGAATGGGAGGAGCTAATTTCCCACACTGACAGTACAACGATTTAAATCACACACCTCGTCTGCACGTATGTCACAATGTTTTGTGTCATCACATTAAAGGCTGTGCAAGACACCAGACATACATAAAGACACAGAAAAGCTAAAAAAAAATTGATATGCACAACGATATGCGCGTGCACGCACACACACACACACACACACACACACACACACGTGAAGCTATTCTTCATCTGGCCCAGCCAAACATCCGAGTCAAGATTTAGAGTTCTCAGATTGTGTTTAAACTAGTCCTGCTGAGTATGACTATGAAGGATGTGAGGTGCTCATCCTGAAGTCTCGTACACTTCCTGTTTCTAATAAATGCTCCCCCATTTCTTATACATTTATGTTGCAGGGTCTCTGTAGTAATTTCCTGGAAAAAGTTATTTCTCCCCAATTATATAGTTGAAACGAATATTGCCCCATTTGGGATTCAAATCCATTTACATAGATGATTCCAGTAATGCAGTGCAAATATAATTTAATTCAAAGTTAATTCGGATGCATTACTTTTTAATAAAGAAATGGTAAATTATCATCTCCTCGGCAATTTATTATTTTTCTGCTGATGCCTGCACTGCATTGTGTCCACTCATTGTCTTTCCAATAATTGTGACAGTCAGGGAAAAAAAAATGCAATCGTAAATTTAAATCTGTTATCTCAAAGCCAGGTTTTGATTCAGATAGAAATAAAGAGGGAATAAAATGATTTCATATTTAGTTTAACGTGGATGTGGAGTGGACTCTCAAGCCGTTTAGCCTCCATTTTTGATCCTTTCATTAAGGTTGAGATTTTGCTTTTGATAACGTATTGATTTCCTATCCTACTGCTAACATACTTCTTTTGAGCTTAATGCATCAGGTAAAATGTGAGATGTTTGAAGTGCTAGTGTGGATTGTGAGCCACAGTTGTATGGGTATTGTTCAAATTCAAACATCTCCTTGGGCAGTGAACAGACTTCTTCTGAAGATGACATTCATTTCCCCTGTTTGTAATACTGTATTTAGTACATACTGTGCATTCAGAGACACCACTCTATATATGGAAATAGATGCAAATTGTAACATGACTAGCTGTGACTGTAATGTGTAAGTGAGGATGATTGTTCAGTAAAGTGTTACAATGTTGCAGTCATTTATCCACTCAGACCAGGGTGGCGATAGGCTGTTTCACATGCTAATGCTGACTTGGCCACAGCCCCTCTCATTGGCCCGATTACATGCTAAGCTGCTAATTAGCACATAGTCCGGGCTGTCATTACCGTCAGCAGGGCTGACAGCTCCACAACCAGCCTGGGAACCACTTATCTACAGTACTGTGACAGCAACAATCAGCCTGTGTATTTCATTAATGTGGAGTTTTGGTTTAATGCGTTAATTGACTGAAGACTTAGATCCAATTGGTCAACTCCGGTAGGAGAGCTGTATTTTTTTCCATATTTGGTATAACAAGAATTATGATTACTATATATGCAGCAGGTCTACTGTTGTAATCAGACACTCTACTTTCGTAACCAGACAGTCTACTGGTGTAACCAGACACTGCTGTTGTAACCAAGCAGTCTACTTTTGTAATCAGATGCTCTAATGTTATAACCAGGCCGTCAACTGGTGTAACCAGACATTCTACTATTATAACCAGGCAGTCTACTTGTGTAACCCGACAGTCTACTGGTATAATCAGACATTCTACTGTGGTAACTGGGCAGTCTACTGGTGTAACCAGACATTCTACTGTTGTAACCAGGCAGTCTACTGGTGTAACCAGACATTCTACTGTCGTAGTTGGGCAGTCTACTGGTGTAAACTGACACTCAGATGTTGTAACCAGACAGTGTACCGCTTAGCCATGCTGTCTACTAGTGCCACAAAGCTATCTATTGTTCTACTGGGGCAGCCTACTATTTAACTGCAGATGGTCTTGTGATGTAACTAGTCAGTCATCCATCGTAACCAAGCAGTATTGTGTTGCAATCAGCCAGTAAATATCCAATTATTTTTAAATAATTTTTTGCTAAAATAATCATCATAGAGGCTCCCTTCAAAGATGCTCTTCTTTGTCTAACAAGAAACAGTTACATTTCAACCAATCATGTTAAGAGGCCTTTAGGAAGGAATTCTATCAAGTTACTATGTAAAGCACAAAGGATGTCAATGCCATTTGCTGAACAATACCTAATCAA
Source organism: Esox niger (assembly GCA_016801105.1). Lineage (NCBI taxonomy): Eukaryota > Metazoa > Chordata > Actinopteri > Esociformes > Esocidae > Esox > Esox niger. The sequence continues at coordinate 3,064 of JACXGJ010005948.1, read as the reverse complement.
ACACAATAATATATTTTTAACAATTTGGTTATAAAAAGATTGGACAGTGGGTGGTGTATCCACTTAAAAACATATGCTAGCCGAAAGCAAGGACAAAAGATCAAACGTTGATAATGTTCCAAGGCTAATTTTCTCAAAGATCATAATTGATTGGTTGATTATGCTTTTTTCTTCATACCTCAGAGGAGCTTCTTTAATAGCTTCATAATGCTACTACAGACCTAGACATGTAAAACTCAACCAATTAGAATGGTAATAGGCTCTAATTAACCAAAGATTATTTTCATTTAAAAAAAGAGATAGCGAATTTGATTACTTAGATATTCATTAACTTTCTTCCCCATCCAGGAACCTTGCTCCCTTTATTTTTATGCATATTTTAGAATCTCAGAAACATCACAAAACATGCAAACCTGACAAAGGCTGTGGACTTAGAAAAATATTTATTCTTTAGCAGATATGTTCTTTATTCCTTTGTTTTAAAGCATAACCACTGAGCATGTTTTAATTGAGTGGCATCATAAGGACATACAACATATAAAAAATTGTGATCATTATAATAATTCAAAATACATTTAATAATTGAATCACATTAATACAATTTGCAAATATAAACTTGCAATTGCCATTAAAGTAATTTACCTGATGCGGTTCTCCAGAGACATTTACAGTATTGAGTGCATACATTTTCATTGGATTTTATACTGGCCCCCCCATGGGAATCAAACCCACAACTCTGTTTTTGCAATGCACTTAGCTACACAGAGCCCAGTTCTATTATACTATATTGTAGCTTATCAACAAATAGCCATTGAGAAATTGTTCGTTAATCAGTTTGTGTGTGGGTTATCAACAGTCGGCAAATATCAGTTCAGCAAGCATACATCAATAATTTGCAGCCGTAATTTTACAGACAGACTAGTAGCCTCGCTTAGCAGCTGTTCACCATCTTTATATTTCTTTTGTTCTTTCTTTTCTCTCATCATCTCTCTCTATTTAACTCTCCATTTCTCTCTCTCTCTTTCTACCCTTGCCGTAGGTCAGGGTAGCAATTCCAGCTATGGCCCACACAACTTTGCTTGATCACTGTATGTCTCTAGTCAAACAGGTACAGTTAGTCTGTGTGTGTTTGTATGTGTGCGTGTTTTTGTATACACCTATCTGTGCTTATGCGTCGGCTGGGTGGTGTCTCTACCAGGTTTTCTGTTCAGCTGCTTTACTTAGGGTCATGTCAGCTTAATTTCTGTTTAGCTGCAACATGGCTCTAGTGCCAAAACAATAATATTCCTCCTCCTCTGCCTCACCTCTTTACCTTTCCTCTCTCCAGCTCCCTGCTGCTCCTCTCTTCCCTGCCAGTCCTTGCTTCTCCCTCCAGGTCCCTGCTGCTTCTCTCCTCCCTGTCGTTCCTCTCTTCTTGTCTCTCCAGGTCCCTATCGCTCCTCACTTCTCTTCTTCTCCACCTTACATCGTCATTTGTAATTTATTCTTCCTTAAATCTTCTGCTCTCCCTGCTTCAACATATATTCATCCTCCTTTACTTTCCTCTCTTCCACCTGTACATTCCTTATAGCCTGGTCCCTGGTCCGATCCCAATGGTCAGGGACACCTCCATCCTGTTTACTGTGACAGTAGTTAGGTTGTTGGCTACACCTTCTGCCTCGTTCGTGTACGTATGTGCATGTATGTTGTTGTTGGCATGAGGCTATCCAGGGTCTCCCTGGCGTGCTGTAACAGGTGTTTACATGTGCCCGCTGGCACCCTGCCACCACTCTACAGCCAGTCGCCATCTTGGCAGCCTGTTCCCCATGAACCCGCCATCCCTCTAATCTCTGCTCTTAGCACTGCTAATCGATTTACACAGCACTCAGAGTCAGGTTAGACACGCAACACTCTGCATATACCTGTCCGTCTGTCTTTCTTTCTGTTTGACTGTCTATCTATCTATCTTTCGATCTATATATCTATCTATCTGCAAGCCTTTCTGTCTGCCTGTCTATATCCCTGCCTTCCTGTCTAACTGCCAACATGTCTGTCCGCATGTCAACTTGCCTTTCTATTTGCCTGCCTGTCTTCCTCTCTGACTATTTGCCTGTCTGTCTGTCCATCTAAACATTTGAATACATTTGCCCTAAACATGTCCCCCTTTACTTGGAGTCCTAGTTAGTGGCCAGTGTGTGTTTGTATTCCTACAGGGGGAGTACAGTAGCAGACGTGCTTTGAGGGTGTTGATGGGGGGGGGGGTTACTGTAGTGGCTGCCATGTGTGGAGCAGAGATATGGTCAAAGGGCCAGCCTGTGTTCAATCTCTCGCCACACGCCTTGAAAGAGGGTGGGAGGGGGGCAGTATCCCCTGTAACCACCAGCCCCCCTCAGAACCAACCCCCCCCACCAAATCCACCATCCCACCCACCCTTTTTCCATTTCAGATGCAAAGCCAGGGCGAAGCGGTGCATGCATACAGTCACAGCAGCAATCTCATCTATGTCCAATCTGTCATGCTCCTGCCTTTCATTATTCCTATGTGGAGAGATGGCGTTGTCATATTTTATAGACAAAGGAGGCACGCTTCAACGCCGGCCCTGGCCATGCTCTGGCCAGGCAGAAGTGTCAGTCTACTCAATGCCTATCTAGGTCAAGGCAGAAAGGAGGGAAAGCCAGAGAGAAAGAGAGAGAGAGGGGTTAGCGATGGAAGAAAAAAAGCTCCTGGCGTATCTGGGAGGCAAATGAACTGATGAAATTATTGAAATGTGGTTCGGGCTGAAGGAGAGGTGGGGGGGGGGGGCTGGTCACTGTACTCTCCTACATTTGTGATGGCCAGCCTGGGGCCTAGGAGCACAGGGAACTCATCTTCCACAACCGCTCAATGGTGCCCGATACGGCCTCATATGCATGCATGCATGGTGCTGTTGTTGAATATGTAGAAGTGAGAGCAGGGCCCAAATGAAGGAGAGGGTGGATGCTTGGAGAGATGGATAGATGGATAAATATGAAGGAGAGGGTGGATGCTTGGAGAGATGGATAGATGGATAAATATGAAGGAGAGGGTGGATGCTTGGAGAGATGGA
>JACXGJ010005947.1:0-36710 GCA_016801105.1 Esox niger | reverse complement strand
GGGAGTAGTGGAGGGGGCGGGAGTAGTGGAAGTTGGGGGTGTGGTGGAGGGAGTGGCTGGTGTGGTGGAGATAGAAGGGGAGAATGATTTTGGAGTGATGGAGGCAGGAGAGGATGAAAGGATGGAGTTCGATGGGGAGGAAGGAGAGAGAGCAGGAGGTGAAATGGCCAATGACGGGGTGTGTTGGAGGTGTTGGGGGCTGGGGGAGGTACAGTCAAGGGTAGAGGAAGACCCTGAGGGCATGATGGCTGAGGAGGAGAGGGGAGAGGGACGGGGGGTGAGATGGGGGACCTCCCCATCCATTTTACCTGAAATTACATACTAAGAATTAGAGACGAAAATATGATGTAACGGTTATAACAGATAAAGAAAGCAAACAGTAGCAAAATTGACAATAATTTAGCTCAATATTTGCCCGCTGTTAAACATTACTTTATAATACATATGTGGATGGTAGGTACAGTGACACCGACAGGGGGGTCAACTGTGACCGCTGTGGGGCCTGGGGGGCCCATTTGGTTGGCTCAAATATAATTTTTAGTTTGTCAGTCAGTGTTAGTGTTCAGCACTGTGGAGAAAGTTAGTTATTAAAGTTAGTTGATGAAGGGATTCATGCTTTGTATTCCGCTGTTTTCTGTACAGCTTTATGATTTTACCTTTTTCTGTAAAAATGGTTTGTTCTACCAACAGCCAATCTATGATACCCTAACACTAACAGCCAATCAGGGTGATACCCTAACACCAACAGCCAATCAGGGTGATACCCTAACACTAACAGCCAATCAGGGTGATACCCTAACACTAACAGCCAATCAGGGTGATACCCTAACACTAACAGCCAATCAGGGTGATACCCTAACACTAACAGCCAATCAGGGTGATACCCTAACACTAACAGCCAATCAGGGTGATACCCTAAACAACAGTGCCAACAAAACTTTGTTAAAGCTTCTTCCCAGCCAATCCTGTTCCAGCCAATCACCTTCTGTGAGGCAGGCTTCCCTCCTTGGCTTATTTTGTGAATGTGCATTTTACCTACATTAGTGCTTTTTGTGGAACAGGTGATTCTATTTTTATATTTTGACTTGGAATGTGATTTTCTGTTGGGCTTTGGGTGGAACTGCTTTCTGACCGTTGAGTCGCAACAAAATGCTGTCATGTTTTATTTACTGAAAAAATCCTACATAGTGCAACTTAAATTTCTTTCAAAATAAACCAATACATTTGTCTAACTGGGGGTCATAGGGGTTGGCAGGGGTCATCAGCAGGGGTCATCAGCAGGGGTCAGCAAATGGAAGTGGGACATATGTTTGATCTCTGTGGACATATATGGAGATGTGTCGCCAATATACAGACACTGGTGCTTCGTCTTCCCTCGTCTGTCTGTCAGCCTGTCTCACTGTCTATCTGCTCGTCTGTCAGCCTGTCTCACTGTGCCAGCCTGTCTCACTGTCTGTCTGCCTGTCTCACTGTCTGTCTGCTCGTCTGTCAGCCTTTCTCACTGTCTGTCTGCCTGTCTCACTGTCTGTCTGCTCGTCTGTCAGCCTTTCTCACTGTCTGTCTGCCTGTCTCACTGTCTGTCTGCTCGTCTGTCAGCCTGTCTCACTGTCTGTCTGCTCGTCTGTCAGCCTGTCTCACTGTCTATCTGCTCGTCTGTCAGCCTGTCTCACTGTGCCAGCCTGTCTCACTGTCTGTCTGCCTGTCTCACTGTCTGTCTGCTCGTCTTTTAGACTGTCTCACTGTCTGACTGGTCTTAATTCTGGAATACTGCCACGGAATGAGTGGTCTCCACTTGACGGGCATTCCTATAGTGTTCCCAACATGCAAGTAGCTCCAGTTACCAAACTCTACTAAAGACAACATGGGTCCTTGTTCCGCATGCCTTCTCTCAACCCCTATTATAAATACAAAAACATTTAATATGGTCCCCTTGATTCAACAGCTGTATTACGTTGGATTTATGTTTGTTGATGTTTGTTGATGGACTGAGTTGAACCAAGTTAATCCGTGTGACCTGACCTTCGTGGAAAGCTGCTAGTGCTACTTTCGTCATTTGACATGGTTTTTAAGACGGTGGCGTGTTGACGAGCATTACAGCGATATGTTGGGATTATGCTTGATTCAGCTTGTTGGCCATTAGAGATTCAGTGCTGGAGAAGTTGAATGCATGTTAATGCACCTATATGGTAATCAAATCGGCATTTACAACCAACCTGGTAATTACAAATTAAAACTTGGTAATTATATGTAGTTTTTATCAATTATGTTTGGATGTTGCATCTAACCTCATTATTTCAGCGGTGTCACATGTCAGCATGAGGGAGAATTAGGAGCTGAAGCTCCATGCCAGCAACTAAAAGTATATCTTGCTACCAGTAGATTTCTTTCCAAATTGTACGTGGTACACATCCGCCCACAGCCTGGGTTAAAACCTTTACTGGCACTTCCAGTAGCCTAGGAAAACAAGCGTATTTGATTCCCGATCTAGTGCACTCCCACCTGTTTAGTCCGCTATTACAAGCCTCGAGAGTTCTGGTGAGCTTGTTCTGTACGAGGTCTATCACAAAAGAGTGAATTAACTGGGGGTCCCGTGGATAGTTTTGAGGCTCACTGTCTTCGATATCTAACGAATCCCCGTCAAGTCGCACTCTGAACAGTACAACTCCGCCTCAATAATAGGCTGTAACATAACCGGCCGGCCACCTACCCCCTGTCCCTCACACTACCCACCCGAGCTTAAAATATGACAACCCCCTCCCAGAGCGAACAGGATACCGTGACACAGACAGCCGACCAGAAACTGTACCCCATTAGTAATTGGTAAGCTTCTTTGAGGTTTTAAAAATAAACCGCTACGATATCAATTATCAGATTATCAAAACGTCTGTTCTGCAACAATGGGAAGTATAAAGTGGACAATAAAGTTAAAACACTTGTCAATAAAACATATAGGCCACTGATAACAAAGTACCATAGCCTAATCAAATACAATCTTTCAATCCGAAGTTTATACGTTTTATAATTGTGAACGAAATTGCGTAGCATATTGTCCTATAATTTTTATTTATTAGCAGCAAATTGCAACCCCAAGAATATAGCCTGTCAACAAGGTAAATACCATCTCACGACGGGTCTAGTTTGTCAGCTCAAGCAAAGCTTGTCGAAATAATCAGCTATACTACAAAGTGACTTACTCATTGTCCAGACTTGAAGATTTTCTTAAATCACAAAGTGACGACGTTCTCAAGTCAAAAGTTGGGAAATAATACGCAGCGTGTCCACGTCACAGTCTGCGTCGCGACTGGCTACACCCGACACGCGCTTCCAGAAACAAACAGTAAAGGGCAACGCAAACCCGTCCTTTTTTGATACTTCCTCTCATAGGTCGACACAAGTGCCTGTCAACGATCCCGCTCATCTGCCCTGACTAGGACGCCGGCAGGTGGAATTTTCTAGCGGAATTAACGTTGCCAAACCGCCTGATCATTTACATGTTAAGAGATCATATATTTTGCGCGGTCTACATATGTTTCGGTAAAATACACATTAAAAAGCTATTAACTATTTCGGGATTGTGCGGGAATGAATGGAGCAGGGACTGAATCCTATAGTTTTATAGGGTTCTGGTATGTCCGCCACAGGTGATTCTGTGTTATCCAGGTCTAACTACATAAGTTGCGTCAGATTCCCACACAGTAAAACCGACAAGAAGGTTTATTGACACTTCCCTATTGAATGCTCTCTCGGACTGGTGGGTTAGGTTTATGAAAAGCCATTTATAATAGTGCATAGTGTTAGACATAGGGTTTGTTTATGGTTAAAGTGCTACTGGTCTGGTATTAAGCCTAGGTTCAATGTAGGCCTAAAAGCTAGGTTAAGGTGAGGGTTTTGTTTAGATCTTGGGACATGGAGTTCTGGGTCAGATGAATACAGTAAAAAACGTGTGTATTTTTAAATCCAACCAGGATGTGTTGTTGGGTTGTTTTGGATGGTTTCATAGCCCATTTAAACATCATTATACAGGAATATGACTGGGGAACTGCGAGGATAACATTATTTATAGGCCTGTAGCTTATTCAGCTGATTTTATTTTGTTGTTGCTGTTTTTTCACCCATTCAGTGTTATGCTTTTGAGGCCTCTGTCTAGCTTTGATCTCTGACGGAAAATGTGTTATGAAAGTTTTGGCCCAGGTCAGGCTTTGGCTTTTTATGTTGTCTTCCAGGGATCTCCAGCAGTGAGGATGTGATTTGAATAGCTTCGTACTTGAGAGCTGCCGTTAGCCTGGTATATTGACTATTTGATCGCAATTCTAGTGTCTCATTGCTGAAATGTATAGTATAGCATATTCTGTGCATTTATTGTTAATGCTGTATATTTATATATATAATATAATATATATATATATATATATATATATATATATATATATATATATATATATATGCATATGCTGTGCATATAAGGTGCATTCAAACATATGAAGCTGAGTGTGAAGGAATCCACTGTACTGTTCAGGCTTATGAGGGGTTTCATGGTTCCTGCTCTGTGAGTGTATCACCAATTTCTAATTTCCAATACTTTTATTCTCTGATTAAAATAGTGTACTATATAGGGAATAGGGTGTCATCTCTCCATATGGCTCTAGTTAAAGTAGTGTACTATATAGGGAATAGGCATTTGACCCTAACATGGTCTAAAATAATTTTATTTGGTTTAGATCCAAAGGGTAAATCTGCAATGTAAACAAAAGAAAAGTGCTAAAGTTTATACAAACAGCTGCCTGACTGAGTGGGATTCAGGTTGTGGGTGTCAGACAATTCTGGATCCACATAACAATATAAACCATGTCTTAACGCTATTCGCTGTTTGCTTGCATAACAAGCTTATGTTTTTGTTCTGATTGAGTGTGACACATTAATTAACCTAATGTATTAATTATATTCTTCAGGATTGAGGGGTATAATGAATAATTCATATAATAATAATAAAACGGATGTTACTGCCCCTCAGTTGTTCACGTGCCAGTCGTCTGGTGCGAGAGACCCCTAACATATATGCGACGCATAAAGCAACATAGCCTACACACAACCTAACGCAAAACCGACATACACAACACGAGCAAACACACACGCACACAAGAGACATATACACATGCACGCGCTGAGACAGATAGACAACCAAATAACACAATACAGAGGGTTCAGCAATCTGTTCTGTCCACCCCAGATGTGGGCCACCCGTTAATCCTCTGATGTTTTAATGCGTGCGCTCTATCAACACGGCACATCAATCTGTTGGAGATTCGAGGGGATATAGGGAAAAGCGGTAGAGGGGGGTCAACATCGTAATCATGCACTTCCAACTGGCTCATTGACACACTTCCCCCCATTTCCCCTCATTTCTATCTACCGCTGTGCTTCTAGTCTATCTACCGCCCAGAAACTAGAGCACAGCATCACTTAAGTAGAAGTTACATCATCATCATCCTCTCCTAGGATAGAGTCGCATCGTTATTCACATCACCAGTGCGTGACCGTCCGCGTCGGCATAAAAACACCGATTCACCTATCTCCGTTATTGATCGGGTTGTCTCTATATTGACAATATGTCAGATTGCAGGAGGCAGTGGAACCGGGAGGATGAATTGCCAGTGTACTTGGCGGGACCTATTACAACCGGACCGAACCAACGGAAATCCTACGGGATGTTTACCTCGGCAGAGGACGCGTGCGACAGTAAGACCAAAGACTGTGATAACTATGCGGCGGGGAGAAGAGGAACCAGGACTCCCAGGAGCTTCAGCAGGGACAGGCTCCTCGACTACGCTGAGAATCCCGTCCCTGAGGCGGCCAGTGAGGCCAGTGAAGTCCAGGGTGGCGGTTCTCTGGTCAACTCACCCGGGGAGAGTGTAGATGGGAGGCCGGGTGTGGCAACGGCGTGCCCGTCTGGAGGGCAGTGCCAGTCTAGTCAGGAGCAAAGAAAGGTATGGGTAATGTTTTCTTTTATTAGTTTATTCTCATGTCAAAAATCTGCCAGGCTAAAGGATTAAAATCGGTTGCAACCTGCACTGCAGTGCTGTATGATCCAAAAGCAGGCTGCGCAGATATCGTATCGATGCGTAGCACCTGAAACCGTGACAGCCAGGTGGTGCTGATATTGAACAGCGTCGTTTTCACAGCCATACCAGCTCCTGTCACACCTACACCAGCTTCCTTCACATCCACGCATTCACACACACACACACACACACACACACACACACACACACAAACAAACAACACATTCAGTCTCTGAGCGTCGCGCGCCGCGGCTCTGAGACTTTATGGCTCGGTGAGACAAAAGAAGGGCAGATTCAATCCGGCTCCGTGTTCTCCGCGAAGAGAGAGCGGAGAGAGCGGGAGAGCATGTCGAGTACTGGCTGCGACGGGAACGGAATCCCCGATTACACGGTAAGACTACAATGGGAAGGTATCGCAGTCCCGCTGAGCGGTGAAGTCTACAGAGGCGCTGGGTTTTCAGCACCAAGGACAAGTCCGTCCAACCAGTCGGTCCTGATTTCTAGTCTAGGCTTTTATTTAAAACCCACAATATATGTGCCGACAATTTTAGAACAAAGTTTCCATTTTTTTTAGTCCGTTTGCTTCAGGCTAATACAAGTAGGGCCTAGCATGTTGTAGCTACTGCATGCCAAGCATAAATCCCAGCTCCACATACCATTGCAGGGGATTACATTTCTAGTGTTGACGGCTAACCGCAAATCTTGTAGGCCCGTGTATTTATTTTCCCTGTCCCGATACATGTACAGCATAGCCTTCCAGTCTACGGGTTAATAGACGTTAAGGGCTAGACCTCACGCCACGGCCAGTTGGAAAGTTGAAACTGGCTGCAGCTTCGTGTCGATTCGAAAGCGTAGATGCTCGGTTGCGTTAGCTGTATGTGCTAATGGCTAATGGCTATAGCGAGGGATTATACCAGCGGGGATGTGTGATTTGGAAGTCTGACGGAGTTCGAGTGCTACATTTCAAGGAGAGAGACAAAAGCTTTGCAATATTGGGAAGTGGAAGACAGACCAGAAGAGCGAGTGAATAACGGCAGGCAGTCTTCATTCGGGAAGATGTGTTGGACAGTCTTATTTTTCCGACAGGTGATAGCATTGCAGGTGTAATACTATATATAATGCATTATATATCATATATATAAAACATTATGCAGACTGTTATATACAAATACATATAACACTCTGCATTATTCAAAACGTGGAATAGCGAGTTCAGCGCTTTATATTAAGCTTAGAGACGGAGCCAGGCTACAGACATCCCTATCTCCATGGTAACGCTTCAGCCAGTAGAAGCCGAGCTACAGCGCCATTGGAGAGGGACATAGTCTGTTACTATGGAGACGTGTTTCATGTCTGACTGCATCTGTCTGTACGTTATGGCGGGAGACGGCGCCGCGTCAGGTTTGCCTTTCCAAACCACCCGACGGCGACAACCAGTCTTTCTGCTGTGTTAGTTGCCTATTCTGACAATGTCTGAAACTCCTTCTGTTTCTCTTCTCCCCTCTCAACTCCCACACCCTCTTCGTTCTCACTTTCTCCTTTCTCCCTCTACTTCCCTCGTTCTAAATCACCATGTCTCCCTCTCCTCTGCGCACCTCTCCCACTTCTCCCCCTCTCCATCCCAACACCCCTTCTCCCATACACCTCTCACCACCCCTCAATACCCCTCTCCTCCTTTTGTTTCTCCTTCCACTCCTTCCCTCTCTCTTTCCCTCCATCCTGTGTAGAGTGAGGGCTTGCTGATACGAGGTGGTCGTGTGGTGAACGACGACCGGTCAGAGTATGCAGATGTCTACGTGGAACACGGACTGATCAAGTAAGAAACCCATCAGGTGGAGAATCTCAAATATATTCCCTGGTTTCCTCACGACCTCTGGCCTCGTCTTCCCTCTCCTAACGCTATTGGTAGAGAAGTACCGTTAGAAACAGGAATACATCTTGGGGATCATCCCAAATGAATTCCCAATTCACTTTAACTCCAGATGGACGTGAACAACTGCTAGGAAGAAATCTGGCATTGTTTTATCCACAAACTGGGCCGACTGGAACCCTTGAAAGGTTTTGAATAAGTATATAAGTCAGACAATGGCAACTGGCGAATCCTGGTCTGGATCCAGAATCTGGGTTTCAATTTAAAAACAGAAAAGAATTATTAATAGAAAATTAATCATTTGAGAACTCGCAGGTAGCTATGTTCAGTTGCAAAATGTTCTTCAACATTCAAGTTTTTATTCCAGATAAAAATCATTCCCTGATTGAAATCTGTTCACTTCATTCCTCACTCCCTTTTCAATCGACTCCTTCCACCTCCTCCCTACCGCGCTCCGCTCTCCCCCGTCCCTCCCCTGTCCCTCCCCCGTCCCTCCCCCAACCCTCCCTCGTCCCTCCCCCGTCCCTCCTGGGTCCCTACCCTCTGCAGGGACGTAGGTGTGAACCTGACTGTCCCAGATGACGTGAGGGTCCTGGAGGCTAATGGGGCCATGGTGATTCCAGGGGGGATTGACGTCAACACCTGTCTGCTGAAGCCCCACCTTGGCTGCCCCCCTGTGGATGACTTCTACCTGGGCACCAAGGCCGCGCTGGCCGGGGGGACCACCATGATCAGTGAGTGGGGAGGAGGTCATGGGGAGAAACACACTGGGGGACCACCATGATCAGTGAGTGGGGAGGAGGTCATGGGGAGAAACACACTGGGGGACCACCATGATCAGTGAGTGGGGAGGATGTCATGGGGAGAAACACACTTTGGGGACCCCCATGATCAGTGAGTGGGGAGGAGGTCATGGGGAGAAACACACTGGGGGACCACCATGATCAGTGAGTGGGGAGGATGTCATGGGGAGAAACATACTCTTTCTAATTAATCATGCGACTGGTATTTGTACCTGATGGAGACAATTGAAAGGAAATTCAGTCTAGCTTTCTTAAGGTAAATGCACCCAATGTTAGAGTATGTAAGTGCTCAAATGGTAAATGTAAAGCTTGTGGATGTCTAGACACTGAGGATTAACATGTGAAGGTGCAGAGAACTAATGGGTAAGAGAACATCTTAGAGATGTTCTCTGAGATCTTAACGGTTGTCCATTTTAGAACCTCATTCCAAGGATTCACAGCTCATCCAGGCTTTGATGATTTCAATCAGTCGTGAAGCTTCTAGGTCAAAACATGGATGTGCATCACGGAAAAATATTGACTCAACCTTTAACCAACCTTGACTCCTGACCTCTGACCCTCCAGTTGACCATGTAGTGCCCCAGCCCGGAGACAGTCTGCTGGAGGCCTTTGAGCGCTGGCAGGCGTCAGCGGACAGGAAGTGTTGCTGTGACTACTCGCTGCACGTTGATCTGCCAAACTGGCACCCGGGGGTCAAGGACGAGCTGGAGGTTCTGGTGCAGGAGAAAGGTGGGCGTGTACCTTTCTGGACCTGAACCACATGATGTTGTCTGTCATGGTGCCCCTTTCAATGAGTCTCTGCTGACAGTTGTATCATGTACAGTATGTTGTCTACAGGAGGTCATTCTGTGAATCTGATTGGTTGTCTGCTGGGCAGGTTGACTGAATAATAAGTGGACTGTGAAATGTAATGATTGGTTGTTGTTTTGTCTCCCCAGGGATCAACTCATTCCAGGTTTATATGGCTTATAAGGACACGTTTCAGATGACAGACTCTCAGGTTGGTTGGACGGGGATACACTAAAATATACCAAATCTAGGAATTATTTTACAAATATGTTTATTTGTACTCAGTGCTAATATAGTAAACCTCTTTTTTTCATTTTACACCTTCATTCGTCTCTCTCTCTCTCTCTCTCCTGTCTCTCCTGTCTCTCCTGTCTCTCCTGTCTCTCCTGTTTCTCCTTTCTCTCCTCTCTCTCCTCTCTCTCCTCTCTCTCCTCTCTCCTCTCTCCTCTCTCTCCTGTCTCTCCTCTCCCTCCTCTCTCTCCTCTCTCTCCTTTCTCTCTGTTTCTCGGCCTCGGCCCCCCTCCTCTCTCTCCTGTCTCTCCTGTCTCTCCTCTCTCTCCTGTCTCTCCTCTCTCTCCTGTCTCTCCTCTCTCTCCTCTCTCTCCTGTCTCTCCTCTCTCTCCTGTCTCTCCTCTCTCTCCTGTCTCTCTGTTTCTCGGCCTCGCCCCCCCTCCTCTCTCTCCTGTCTCTCCTGTCTCTCCTGTCTCTCCTCTCTCTCCTGTCTCTCCTGTCTCTCTGTTTCTCTGCCTTGGCCCCCCTCCTCACTCAGTTGTATGAGGTGTTCTCGTTCCTGAAGGACCTGGGGGCGGTGGTGATGGTGCACGCGGAGAATGGGGACCTCATTGCCCAGGTAACATCTTCACGACATGATTGTAACACGGTTGTGACCAAACTTGTAGCACATTCATTTAATATAACACAGTCATAACACAGTGAATCAGTATGTCTTGTCACCAGCAGTTTGGACAGGTTCCTGCAGTGGGCTGAAGCAAAGGCACTCTGTCACCATTGATAATGACAATGATAATGATGTGATGAAGATGTTTCTCCTGGTTTAGGAGCAGAGTAAAATCCTCAGCATGGGAATAACTGGACCTGAGGGCCATCCTCTGAGTCGCCCTGAAGAGGTGATCAATATATCTGTCTGTCAGCCCTTCTGTCTGTCTGTCTGTAGGTGTCCTACTGAGTGGTTTGGATCAACCATCTCTGCAAGAGTAGTGAAACAGAGCAAATTGTATAATATGCAAGAATACAGTCATAATGTGGTCAGAATACAGTCAGAATATGATCAGAATATGGTCAGAATGTGGTCAGAATATACTCAGAATATGGTCCGAATATTGTCAAAAAATTGTCAGAATACAGTCTGAATACAGTCAGAAAATGATAGGAATGAAAATACAATAAAAATACTGTCAGAATAATTATGTTCAGACCAAGGACAGGGTTGAGGTTAGGACTGGGGGTGGTGTAAAGCATGTTCAGACCAAGGACAGGGTTGAGGTTAGGACTGGGGTGGTGTAAAGCATGTTCAGACCAAGGACAGGGTTGAGGTTAGGACTGGGGTGGTGTAAAGTATGTTCAGACCAAGGACAGGGTTGAGGTTAGGACTGGGGTGGTGTAAAGCATGTTCAGACAAAGGACAGGGTTGAGGTTAGGACTGGGGTGGTGTAAAGCATGTTCAGACAAAGGACAGGGTTGAGGTTAGGACTGGGGGTGGGTTCTCTAAGGCCTGGAGTCAGTAAATTTAGATTATGGTAAAGGTTAGGTGTGAAGAGAGGTAGGCTGAGGTTAAATTTAGGGTTAATATGTGGTTGAGTTTTAGGACTCGGTTCACATTTACAGATTTTAGGGTCGGGGTTTAGATGTTAGAGAAAATAGCATTCTGAATGGAAATGTTTTGGGTCCTCTCAGACATAGTAAACATAACAGTGATGTGCGCCCAACCAATGTTTGTGTGTTTGTTTACGTCTGTTGTGTGTTGTGCTGCAGCTGGAGGCAGAGGCCGTGTTCCGTGCCATCACCCTTGGCAACAGAGTCAACTGTCCAGTCTACATCACCAAGGTGATGAGCAAGACCGCCGCCGACACCATTACTCAGGCCAGGAGGAAAGGTCTGTCAGTCAAGTCTGTCAGTATGTCTGTCTGTGTGTCTGAGTGCACATGTCTCTGTCAGTCTGTCAGTCTGTGTTCGTGTCTGTCTGTCTGTCGGTGTGTCAGTCTGTGTGTCTGTGTGACAGTCTCTGTGTCGGTCTGTCACTCAAGCCGGGATGATCTGTCTCCAAAATTAAAATTCAACATGCGTAACCTAGGCATTGATCGGTTTGGTAATGTAAGCCTTCTTAAAGGAAGTCCGTCTGATTTGTTCACCTCTGTTCCATTGACTCCGCCCACTAGGTTCCGTTGTGTTTGGGGAGCCAATCACAGCCAGCCTCGCCACAGATGGCTCACACTACTGGAGCAAGAACTGGGCCAAGGCTGCTGCCTACGTGACCTCTCCACCCCTTAGCCCTGACCCCACGACCCCAGATCACCTGCACAGTCTGCTGGCCTGGTAGGACAACACACACACACACACACACACACACACACACACACACACACACACACACACACACACACACACACACACACACACACACACACACACACACACACGTACATACAAACCCACTCACACATCTTGACTTGAGCTATTTAAATGGGGACACCAAAGCAGACCGTCCTTCAAATATCATACATTTGCCAAACCCAACCCTAACCCTAATCTTAACCCTAACCCTAAACTTAACCCTAACCTCAAAGACCAACCATTTATGACTTGGTGGTTGTCATGTAAACCTTCTTTATCTATTTATGACTTTGCAGACTCCCACTAATATCTTTGACCACACACACACTCACACACACACACACACACACACACACAAAAGCTCCCACTCTGCACCGTTCTCTGTTCCCCATTCCAAAAATAGAACAGGAACAAGAAAACTCTATCAGTTGCCTTGGATACAGACCCCTCCCTCCCTGCTACCCTTCTACCCCCGTTTCTAGTCTAGCTGTCATTGTGATCCTGTGGTATAGAGTAATATATAATCTAATCCTGTAGTATAGTGTAAATATAATCTAATCCTGTGGTATAGTATAATATATGATCTAATCCTGTGGTATAGTATAATATATAATCTAATCCTGTGGTATAGTGTAATATGTAATCTAATCCTGTAGTATAGTGTAATATATAATCTAATCCTGTAGTATAGTGTAATATATAATCTAATCCTGTAGTATAGTGGAATATATAATCTAATCCTGTAGTATAGTGGAATATATAATCTAATCCTGTGGTTTAGTGTAATATATAATCTAATCCTTCGGTATAGTGTAATATATAATCTAATCCTGTGGTATAGTGTAATATATAATCTGATCCTGTGGTATAGTGTAATATATAATCTGATCCTGTGGTGTAGTGTAATATATACTATGATCCTGTGCAACAGTGTAATGTATACTATGTTCTTGTGGTATCGAGTAATATATACTGTGATCCTGTGGTATAATGTAATAAATACTGTTATCCTGTGCAATAGTGTAATATAAACTCTGATTCTGTGGTATAGTGTAACATATACTGTGATATATTTATATATAATATATACTCTTGGTAATATGTAATTTTGTTCTTATTTCATGGTACATACATATTATTTAAGCATGCATTATATACTGCCAAACATTATTCTAACGTAAATCTGTTGTTGTGTTGATTGTCTCTGACAGCGGGGACTTGCAGGTCGTGGGCAGTGCTCACTGTGCTTACAGCACGTCCCAGAAGGCCATAGGGAAAGACAACTTCACCCTGATCCCAGAAGGAACCAATGGCGTCGAGGAGAGGATGGGCTTCGTCTGGGACAAAGCTGTGGTGAGGAAGAGAGAAATAGTTTCCCAGGGTGCATTGCTCGCTAACTATAGGATATAATTGTCCCGGTCATTCAGTAGTAGAAACGCTCCGCAGGGAAATGCTAAATGCTTGGTGAAGTTGTGCAGGGATTGGGTGGTTCATGTTAATATTATGAGCCAGCTGGTTGGCCTTGCAGATTTTAATTACACATCAACAGTTATATCTCATGACAAGTGGATTTTTAGTCAATGCTAGCAGCTTTACCCACTAACCCCCGAATTCTGAGGGATGACAGAACTAAACGTGGGAGTAGTTCGAGTCATGACTGTAGAGACACAAAGAGGCGCGAAGTGACTGCAACTCGTGGCAAATCATTTTATTCTAATTTCACAATTGAATAAATTGAAGTAGGGATGACAGTCCAGCAACTCGTTAAGGATTAGGGTTAGGGTTAGGCCTTTAATGATTCACATGCAACCAAATGAACAGATGAAAACATCCTTGTCCTCTGATTCTTCATGTTTGTTATGTCCAATAACTGCCAGGTCAAAAACCTCAACAGAATCTGACGCCATCAATTGGCTTAATCCTCATCTACTTGTCTTCATCCTAATCCTCGTCTTCTTATCTTCATCCTAATCCTCATGTCCTCATCCTAATCCTCGTCCTCATCCTAATCCTTGTCTTCATCCTAATCCTCGTCCTCATCCTAATCCTTGTCTTCATCCTAATCCTCATCTACTTGTCTTCATCCTATACTTCCTCTCCTCTGCTGTCCTCTCAAAGGCAATGGGCAAAATGGATGAGAACCAGTTTGTGGCGGTGACCAGCACCAACTCAGCTAAGATCTTCAACCTGTACCCCCGAAAAGGACGCATCGCTGTGGGTTCGGACGCGGACATCGTCATCTGGGACCCAGACAGAACCAAAACCATCACTTCAAAAATACAACAGTCGGTGAGAGGGCAGGGGAAAGAGGGAGGAGCAGGAACAGAGGGAGGAGCAGGAACAGAGGGAGGAGCAGGAACAGAGGGAGGAGCAGGAACAGGGGCAGGGCAGGGCCAAAGGGAGAGAGAGTTTCAGGGAGAAAAAATATAAGTATTGCAATGGTGAGAAGAATATTTCATGTTTGAGGTGATGCAAAAACATGACGTGTTTGAGGTAATGCAAAAACATGACGTGTTTGAGGTAATGCAAAAACATGACGTGTTTGAGGTAATGCAAAAACATGTTTTAATTATTAAAGGGATAATCCATTAACTCTCCTTCTCCCCTCTACACCCCCCACCTCACCCGCTCCCAGGCTGTGGAGTATAACATCTTTGAGGGGATGGAGTGTCGGGGGGGTCCGGTTGCCGTGGTGAGTCAGGGCAAGGTGGTCTACGAGGAGGGGGAGGGGCTACGGGTCCAGCAGGGTTCAGGACGATTCATTCCTCGCCAAGCCTTCCCTGACCACGCCTACCAGCGCATCCGGACCAGGAACAAGGTAACTGCAGAACCCACAATGCAACGCAACCAGGAAGGGGGGCTGCCACAGAGCATGTAGTCACATTGGCAAATAATTACCGCTCAATGTGGGTAGGGGTGGATTCAGTACTGCTATTTGTAAATCTAGTCATGTTTTTTGGGGGGGTGTCCACTTCAGTTGAAGACAATCATGGCTGAAACAGGAAGAAACATTTCCTGATTTTACAGAGAATACAATTGGAAGTAATGTAGATTGCTGTGTAACCAATGAATTGTTCACATATGATTTGTCATTGGTGGTCCATGTGGGGGTATAGATCCATGGTGGGTATAGATCCATAGGGTGTATAGATTCATGGGGGTATAGTTCCACGGTGGGTATAGATCCATGGTGGGTATAGATCCATGGGGGGTATAGATCCATGGGGGGTATAGATCCATGGGGGTATAGATCCATGGGGGTATATATCCATGGGGGTATAGATCTATGGGGGTATAGATCCATGGTGGGTATAGATCCATAGTGGGTATAGATCCTTGGTGGGTATTGATCTATGGAAGGTGTAGATCCATGGGGGGTATAGTTCCATGGTGGGTATAGATCCATGGTGGGTATAGACCCATGGGGGGTATAGATCCATGGGGGTATAGATCCATGGGGGTATAGATCCATGGGGGTACATATCCATGGTGGGTATAAATCCATGGTGGGTATAGATCCATGGTGGGTATTGATCCATGGTGGGTATTGATCCATGGAAGGTGTAGATCCATGGGATGTATAGATCCATAGGGTGTATAGATACATGTTTGTAGGCCTACAGTAGTTGCACTGCAGATCCCATGATGCAACATAAGCAGGAAAATGTGGATCGCAGGATCAAGAGCGTGTGTTTGTGTTTCCCAGGTCAAAGGGTGTCAAGGTGTAATCCGTGGGATGTATGATGGACCTGTGTACGACGTCCCGGCCACGCCCAAATACATCACCCCGTCCCCCTCAGCAAAGACTTCACCCACCTCCCATCAGCCCCCACCAATCAGAAACCTCCACCAATCCAACTTCAGCCTGTCAGGTAACAGGACAGTGTTCCTCAGGTCTGTGGTGTGTGTGTGTGTGTGGTGTGGGTGTGGTGTGTGTGTGGTGTGTGTGGTACAACAAACCTGGGTAGGCGTAGACACAACCTGAATCTCTTTATCTCTCTGTCTCGCTCTCTGTGACTCTGTCTCGCTCTCTGTGACTCTGTCTTTCTGTCTCAGGGGCTCAGTTGGATGACAACGTCCCCCGGCGTTCTGGCCATCGCATTGTAGCGCCCCCCGGTGGTCGGTCCAATATCACCAGTCTGGGATGATCTTCTGGGGGCACCACAGTTGGTGTGTTTGTGTGTCTGTATGTATGTGTATGTGTGTGAGTGTATGCGTCTGTGTGTATGTGTGTGTGTGTATTTGTTCACGTTTTACTTACCTGGATGGTATCAAACACCCTTAAAAGGATTGTAAAACAAGAGGAATTGACCTTTTATGGGACACTGTTGTTTTTAAGATCTCTTTTAGGTTCTCTTTGAGGTTCTCTTTGGGGTTCCTCTGTAGAAATAGGTGGTTCGTTTACATTCTAAAAGACACAGTTTATCTCTCACTCCATGCCAGCTTTTCACTGAAACCAAGAAGGGTTGGACGTTTTGTTTAAACTAGGAATTCCAGTTAATAATGGTATTGTACAAGTATAGTCCAACAGTGTTTGACCCTGATTGTGATGTCATGTTTGACCCCTTTGATAGACAGATACGAAACCAGTTCATTGTCATGATGCTTGGCTGTCTTCTACCTGTGAGCATGTCTTCTTTGTCTTCTATTTTTCTTCTTCTATCCTGTCTGCTTGGACTTGATGCTCATCTTACTCCCTCTAGTGGCCAGTTGTGGAAACGCAGGATGCTTATCAGGTTTTGGCAACTTTGAGATGTGTTTTAGTCACGATGGCTCCACGTGGGTTGGTTACTCATTGCATGTTTGCACATGTTTTTAGATGTTTCATCCAGGTCCTTGTCACCACAGGGACCTCCTGAGTTTCTAAGGAAAAACACAGTTCTTTCACATGGTGCATATTTGTTACTGTACACCCAGGAAATTATTTCAATGGTAAATGATTTTGGACACGTCCGAATGACTCCCTGTAGACAATCAGATGCTGAGCGCTTTATGTCAAACAACAGTATTCAGACTGTTTACTCACCGTTAACAGTATTCATCACAGGCAACACGTGACAGAGTCACATTTCAATTAAACATTAAGAACTATGTTCAGACAAAGCAACCAATGACTTGATCTATTAAAGTGGTGAACTAAAGAACAATCCAAAAATGGTGTATGTGCGTCTGTTCAGTAAACTACTGCAGGATGAATGTCTAGATCCATAGAGGAAAGGTAGGTTTAACTGGATCTGCCGATGACGTGACGGTTCTGTTCAACAGAATCCAGAACTTCTGCGTGATGAGATTTTGAACTCTGCTGTAGAGGGGCTTCAGCTACTACTCTTCTGGTTATAGTATTACTTTAATACCAGAACCAAAAGACACATCTCTTTATTTATTTGATGTTATTGTTACAGTTTTACTTGGTTGTGTTGTTTTTAGTGTTTTTAACACTGATCCAAAATCTGAGTAGCCTGGTTCTGCATTGATTTGTGTTTTTCTTAACTCCATTACTGTCAACATAAACATAAGAGCACAAAAACACAGATTCAGGCTATAATCTGAGACCCTGTGTCAGAGACGTTAATATTTGTATTGGTTGAATCCTGGACAATCTCTGTTCTGTTGTCTCGTTACTCTGACGGAATCACTCATCAATAATCACCTGACTTTTGTGGAATAAACATCTGAAATCACACAACAATGTCAACCGAGTTTATTAAAAGATTCTGTGATAACAGTAACTTAGTCTGAGCACACTTTTTAACAATACTTCATTATCATTGAAACAACAAAATACTACCTTCAATTCATAGATTTAGAGACTGACTTTTTACTTTCTCTCAAATACAAAGATCCTAAGAAGAATTACATTTGAATTTACCTCTATATTTTGATATAAATAAAAACAGTATGATATCAACCTAATCAAGAAATATAGAAAAGAAAAAGTCAGGATTAAACAAAGATGAAACATTTCCATTTTCATAAAACAAAAATAGAAAAAACTATGAAATTCAAACAAAAACAGAAAGCCTCTGTTATTAACCCCCCAAAAACATGCCCTCCTCTAACTCTGACCTCCCGGAAATAACTCTGATTCCCAGAAAACAATAAATGTATTTTTACAATAACACATTAATATTTGTATTACATGATAACAATAAAAGATTGTAGATCTAGTTTGTAAAATAGAGGCATAAATAATAAAGAAAAACATGAAAATAATTAAATGATAAATGGTAAAACAGGCCTATTGATTCAAAGTAGACAGAGCTAAACTTTACAATAATCTAAGTACCAAGATTCCCTTTAGTGACATATACAAATCACCCCAAAACATATTTTAGTGATTGCTGCCACTACTTTTGCGTTACTTACAAAGTAATAGATAACATAATATAAATGAATAATTCATTATGTTAATTTCTGTAAATAAAAATAGATTTACGCCACATTCTATCCCCCAGTACAGAGGGGCATAGGTCAACATCATCCTACTCCCTACCCTGGTCTTATGCATGTAGGGTCAACATCATCCTACTCCCTACCCTGGTCTTCTGTATGTAGGGTCAACATCATCCTACTCCCTACCCTGGTCTTCAGTCTCTTCTGGCACGGCTTCTGCTCTGGAGTCCAGAGACCATTTCCATTACATTGACATTATTCACTCTCTTCTGCCTCCTACTGGTCTAGAGAGATACAGCGCCAACAGTCAGACATGAACTGGTCTCTTTCCGTTCTGACTCCCCGAAGACAATAGACACACAACTGTACGTTAATACATAAAATGTAGTCCCAGATACAGACCTATTCACCTTCCCCCAGTCATAAGAATTAAAGTATAAATTAAAGTATGGCTCATTTTCTTTGAGTTGATGATTATTTTAATGACCACCACTCATGTGTCTGAGTTGTCTGTCTGTAAGTGGCCCTGTGATGATTGGCGGCCTCTCCGGGTTGTGCCCCGCCTTTCGCCCAATGAGGTAAGGGAACGTTCTGTCCTCAAAGTTGATGTGTTAGAAGCAGGAAAAATAGGCAGCATAAGAATCTGAGTGACTTTGACAAGGGCCAAATTGTGACGGCCAGACAACTGGGTCAGAGCATCTCCCATACTGCAGCCATTGTGGAGTGTTCCTGGCCTGCATTGGTCAGTACCTACCAAAAGTAGTCCAAGGAAAAGCAGTGACCTGGCAACAGGGTCATGGGCGGCCAAGGCTCATTGATGCACGTGGGGAGTGAAGGCTGGCCCGTGTGGTCCGATCCAACAGATGAGCTACTGTTGCTCACATTGTTGAAAAGGTTCATGCTGGTACTGATAGAAAGGTGTCAGAACCCAAGGCATTGCAGTTTGTTGCATTTCGGGCTGTGTAGCTGCAGTTCAGTCAAGGTGCCCATGCTGACCCCTACTGTCCAGTGCCGAAACCTACTACAATGGGCACATGAGCATCAGAACTGGACCACGGAGGAATCGAAGGTGAACTGGACTTAAACTACTTGCAACTTACAGGACTTAAAGATCTCGGAGCCTGAAACCACAGCCCACCTTCAGAGGTCTAGTGGAATCCATGTCTCTATGGGTCAGGGCTGTTTTGGGCAGCAAAAGGGGACCTACACAATATTAGGTAGGTGGTCATAATGTTATGGCTGATCGGTGTATATCAAACTATCTGCGGTAGCTTGGTGGTGTTTCTCCAACCATGATACGCCAAGCATCGCTCTCTTAAACGTTTGTAAACACAGAAAATCGTCTATTAGCGACACTGTTTCTTTAAATTCTGTTAAGTGGATTCGTGTTAAAGCGCATGCGCTGTTAGAGAAAAAAAAAAGAGGAAGCGATGTTTAGATGATGTGGACATTCATAGTATGAAAGGGGCTTTTGCTGGCCAACAACTGGTGGCACAGCCGTAACCGTGAACGACCAGGAAGAAATAACCAATAAATCTGAAAATGGAGCGGTAAAAATATGTCGCTTGAACCGAACCTCTTTGTAATCAGCAAAACAACTGTGCGAGGATGATGTCAGAATGCGACCCAAACGAGACCGATCCGGTGCTGGCTGACATCGGTCCGGTCGCCGATGCGGCCAAATTTCCTTCGCCGGAGCCACCGACTACAGTATTGTTTGATCGGAATACAGTCACTTTGGGGCCCGGGACAAACCCAGGTGTCGCGGTTCGGATCTCCGGCTCGTGCGAAAGCATCCTAACCGAATTAGAGGCGGATGGTTCCGGCGAAGAGACTCTGTTGTTGCCTTGTTTATCCGGGACTACGTCGTCAACCCGAGGCGCGAAGCAGAAGAGGACGAGGCGGAACCGACAGAGCTCGTCTTCTGATAAAGAGAACCTTTCGTCCCCAGGTAAAGCTTGTTACAGAGACAACAATAATTTACTAACGAGCGAGCAATAGCGTTTGCTGCAGTACAACCAAGCGAATTTCGATGGTTGTGTTTGGTAGGTAACTGTCAAAAGATATTCCCTTGTTTTGGACCAGGGCCTGGTTTTACTCTCACTTTCTGTTTCACCCTACGTTTCTCACTCTATGCAAGTAATATATTGAGAAGCTTAATGTTTCAGTGGCTATGGTCCAAAGTAAGGTAAAGTGGCTTTTTTTCTGACATTTAGAGATCTAATCGCTGAGGTCCACCTCTTCGAGACTTCCGGGTATGCTTGTGTTGTTCACAGATGTTATGTTCCTAAAGTTCCCAACGTAAAACGTAGATTTGACCTGTTATGTTAGCTGGGTACAACCGTGTTTAATACAATCGCGTGAACTGATTTGTTTTTATTCGCTTAAAACAATTTAACTCGGCAGTTCCGTGCGACTCGACCGAAATCATACCGGATGCTTTCCGCTGAAATGCGTTCAAACCATGCAATGTTTTTGTTTTAACAGGTTTGCCTACGCTGAATGCTGCACGGTTGTCATGAAAATCCATAATGATCACCTATGTTCGATATAGCCATACATCCGTGCCTCAGTACATACGATTTATTGCCAAGTTTCAGAACTAGGAATTTGTTCGGTCCGTGAGTGCAACAAGGAACATGAAAACAGTAGACTGAGCATTCATGTATTACTACAAAGTCAGTTTGGTTCTGGGGGCGTGTTCATGAGGCCTACTGCTGTTCATGAGGCCTCTTGTGGCGAGAGGTTCTGATCCTGATAGACCGCACCGTTCTACAAGAGGGCAGAGTTGTGAATAGTCCATTTCCAGGCTGAGTGATCAGGCCTAATCTTTGCTGCTCACCCCCGTGTCTAAAGCTCTGTAGGCAGTATTGCTTTGGTCAGATGTAGGGCACTTTATATTGACTAGGCTGCTGTTTGTGACTGAACCATGGTCTCTGTAGTCTGTTATGTTCTTCAGGGTGCATCAGGCCTTCATGTCTTTCATGTTTAGATGCACAGTTTTCTGTGTCCTAAATGGAATCCTATTATCTAAATAGTACACTGCTTTGGATTTGAGCCCACCTTGACAAAATCCAGGTCAAAACATGTTGGCTCAAATGTTGACCTGTTAAAACAGCGCACATCTCTAGCCAGTCCCGTTTCCTCTACTCAGTCTGTCTTTATGTCTGTCTCTCCTCCTCCAGGTAACAGTAGTGGAGACATGAATCATTTCCCAGATGACCCAGTGTTTGGTGACATCATTCAGAGGGCAGAGCAAGCTATTGAGAGTGGAGTCTTCCCCGAGAGAATCTCCCAGGGTTCCAGCGGGAGCTACTTCGTCAAAGATCCCAAAGGGGTAAGGGGAGCTCTGGGCTGGGCAGACAGAGTCTAGAGGTCAGAGGTCAGGCGGGTGCTTGCCCAGATGGGATGGGGGGGTGAATATTTCTGTCAACGAGACTGGCTTTGTTCAAACACTGGAAAACTTTGACTTTGGACATTTTACATCATTAAGTGCTGATATGAAGTACATTTGCTTGTTTGACTTGATAATGAGCCTTTTCCATCCAGAAAATCATTGGTGTTTTCAAACCAAAGTCAGAGGAGCCTTATGGTCACCTCAACCCTAAATGGACCAAGTACTTCCACAAGGTGAGCGTCTGCTTTCTGCCTTTCTTCCACATCCCCTTCTCTCTTTTCCCTCTTCCTCTCGGCCTCTTCATAATTTTTTTCAAGATGGTCCTCTTTCATTCACTGATCCCCTTCTCTAATATTACTCTTCTTTTTCTATCACTCCTCCCTTGTCTCCTTGTCCGTTTCTCAATTTTTGCCTTCATTATAACACAGTACTCATTTAACTCCCGCCCCTCTCCTGCCCCTCCCTCCGCCCCTCCCCCCGCCCCTCCCTCCATATCCAGCTCTGCTGTCCGTGTTGTTTTGGGCGGGGCTGCCTGATACCCAACCAGGGCTATCTCTCTGAGGCTGCCGCCTCCCTGGTCGACACCAAGCTGGGGCTGGGGGTGGTGCCCAAAACTAAGGTTTGTGTGTCAGTGTTACCATACCAACAACAATAATTGACAGCCAACTCAATGGAGTGCTTTTTATTATTATATTATTATTTTACTTGACTCAAGCCAGTGGAGTCTGGCAGCTTGTTGACGACCCAGTGTGGCTACATTCCAACACATGATCGTTAGACTGTTCACCCCTGAGTCATTTGTAGAAAGAGCTAAGAGCCGCGGTGCCTGACGGGTTGAATGTCACACAGGGACTCACTCCTTGCAGCGCCTCATCCTAACACCAGGTTTATTGTTTTAAAATGAGTTTTGAGTGGGATTTATCGACAGCCTGAAGTAGTATTTCAGGGTGAGTCATTGAAAGAATCGTCAGGCGTAACAGAGTTCCATCTCATGCCGTTTTTGTTTGTGAATAACCTCCTTAAAATCCCTGTACGCCTTATAGTGAGTATAGAAACAAAATGCTAACTGGGCTATCGAGACAAAGTTTATACAAACCTTGTCTCGTCTCTCTCTTGCTTTACTAATGTTTATGCAGGATCCCAGCGGGCAGTCCCACAGCTGGTGGTAGACTATAATATAACCTGTTACTGTTAATAACAGTAGCTGTAAATGTTAAACTTATGAAATATTGTTTATTATATTGTCTACAAAGGTTCATTAACATCCTTGAATCGTGTGATGGCTAAAACGACCTTCCAACCACGCAGTCAATCAGTCGAATGTCAGTTGCCTGACAAACGTCTTCATTTTGAAGAGAAAGGCGCCAACCAATGGATTGAACAAATCGTGTACAACTGTTTTAAAGCACTTAAAAACAAGGTTTCTCTTCAGACTGACAAATGGCTCTGACTTCATTTACACTGAATCTTTTGTGTGAACCGATGTATGTCATTAGTCCACTGTGTTTCTTTGTTCTGACAATGTTCACGTGACCACGATAATGACGATAATGTGTTTCTTCAGGTGGTATATTTAGTCAGTGAGACTTTCCACTACAACGCCATCGACAGAGCCAAGTCCAGAGGCAAAAAGTACGCCCTTGAGAAGGTCCCTAAAGTAGGGCGTCGCTTCCACAGAGTGGGTCTCCCTCCGAAGGTACCCAGACTGTTAACAAAATACCTACATATTATGATAACAGACAGCACTTTGAGGACATTTTAATCTGGCTAGCCAGGTTTGTTGTTGTCGTTGTCACTGGAATGTGCTGATCCTGTTCACCACAGTAGCCTGTCTGTCATTGTGACTATCTGTCACCAAAGAGATCCACAGCCTGACCATGCCTCAATGGGAATAACACCTGGGTTTTTAAAGCATTGTATTTTGTCTTGTGCTATCTGTGATGGCTTGTTTTTTGCATTTATTTTTTATCTGTTTGTTGAACCTAAACTCTGTGTGAAAACGTGTTTACACAGGCCCCAGCTGTAGAAGAACTTTGTCACCGTCTGTGTTCCTTATTGAAATGAAGGTTTAATAATAGTCTCTCCTCAGGTGGGTTCCTTCCAACTGTTTGTGGAGGGTTACCACGAAGCAGACTATTGGTTGAGGCGCTTTGAGGCGGAGCCTCTTCCGGAGAACATCAGGAAACAGCTGCAGTCTCAATTTGAGAGGCTGGTTATTCTGGACTATGTCATAAGGAACACAGGTGTGTGTTGTGGTGTTTGTACAGCAGTGTTACAGTATTTACAGATTTTAAAAAGAACATTTGACCTGGAACACGTGTTAGCAGCTTCACAGTCTGACATTTAGGCTGGTCTCCTGGATACAGTAACTCCTAACTACTAACTCCTCCTCCACTGCTCTCCCTCATCAGACAGAGGGAATGACAACTGGTTGATCAAGTATGAGAAACCTGGAGGAGAAGAGGGCGAGAAGGTGAGCTATATTTGGTTACTCTATTCCATAGATCGTGTGTGTTCATGAGTCTGTCCTCACCGCCCTTTCACACCTGTTTGTTCCTCACACCAGTTCTGACTGATTTTTACATCAGTTCTGTTCTTCATCTGCCACCCTCAGTTTGTCAGTAGTGTGGGGATTGGGCCATCCTCATAGCTACAGTACACAGAGAATATCTCTCCCACTGAAGAATTTTGAAGGAATGTTTGGGTGTCAGGAAACTGGTGGCGACGTCCAGGAATTCTAACACCAACGCAATGCTTTTTAAAATACTTTACAACAGAACATTTTCCACTTTGGCCGTCCCAGACCCATGTCTGCCTCTACTGTAGCAGAACTCAAACGTCCGCTAGCGCCTCAACTTTCTGCAACAGTTTAAGGGAAGCTTTTAGAAAGCTCAACTATTTGTTGCCTACAGACGTGGCGGGCTGGTCGCGGTAGCGCAACTGATAGAAATGGACTGAATGGCTGTTGATTCACAATGACTGTCTTTTTAAATTTTTTACTTTCCTATTTTACACAAAAGTGTACAATTCTGGAGAGTATAACTTCGCAGCAGCTTAATCAGTCACTCAACCAGTCAGTAAATTATCTATTGATTTATGTATCAGTCTGTTTAATCATCCTTGTCTGTGTCTGTCTGTTGGGTGAAAGGTCAAGGGGGGGTGGTTGTTCATCATGCAGTGACCTGATTACCGCGTCTAGTTAATGAACAACCTGTGTATTTCCATCAGGACCCAGAGAGACCTGAGAGATGTGATCCAGGCGTTCAGATAGCAGCTATAGACAATGGGCTGGCCTTCCCCTTCAAACACCCTGATGAATGGAGAGCCTGTAGGGAACTTTTACACATACGGTCACACTCAGAATTATTATTGTCATGGTTTTTGTTATTTAGAATGTTGTTGTTGTTGTTGTTGTTGTTGTTCCAGACCCGTTCCACTGGGCGTGGCTTCCCCAGGCCAAGGTGCCTTTCTCCCAGGAGACCAGAGAGCAGGTGCTGTCTCATCTGTCAGACATGAACTTCGTCCAAGACCTCTGTGAAGACCTCTATGAGATGTTCAAGGTGTCCATTGTCATCGCCGTTTATGTTCTACTTCTCTCAGGCCACAGATTGACTCTACTGACCAAACTGTTTCTTTTTTCAGGCAGATAAAGGATTTGACAAGACAATGTTTGAGAAGCAAATGTCAGTCATGAGAGGACAGGTCAGTTGTCTACTTCCTTCTGACCTTTGACCTCATGGTTGCATACCAAACGCAATGATCGGTAGGCAGAATCTGTTATGATGATTCTATTCATAAACCGGGTCTTTGTTCTGTCTCGTCCCCCTCATCCCTCTGTAGATACTGAACCTGAGCCAGGCGCTGAAGGACAATAAGACGCCCATCCAGCTGGTCCAGATGCCCCGGGTCGTAGTGGAACGGAGCCGCACAGGAGGTCACGGCAGGGTCGTCACCTTGGGGACAGCCTTCACCCAAACCTTCCACTGCAAAAGGCCCTTCTTCTCTTCCTGGTAGATGGAGAGGATGGACAGCTTTCCAACACCATTAACCTATCAAACTGCTCTCCATGTCGGGAGGGAGGGATCTCGGTAAGAGGGAGGAGGGGTCTTGGTAATGGACAGGAAGTTGGGTACTGCCCATGATTTTTTGTTTTTCTGGAGACAGAGAAGGACCCTCTGGTTTAAAAATGCATCCCAAACACCCGCTTTCCTACACAATGCACAAGCAGAGCTACGTTAATGTGAGGCACTAGCAAGGGAATACACTGGGGATGTGTGACTTTGGCTTGTTGCTACTGCCAAAATCTTTTTTTAAATAAAAGGTAAAAACAGCTTTTAATAAATAAATACATTAAAACTTGAATAAACTGGAAATATGGAAGGATGGGGGGGGGGGGGTAAAGTTGCTTGAATGTAAGTGTAAGTTTACATTTTATATAAAATAAGGACTCTGCAACATTTCAATGGGGGCAATACTGCTGACTTGTCCTAGCGATCAGCACCACAGTCCCAATCAGGGGGTTCCCAAACCCTGAGGGGGTTCAATCTGCCACCAAGTGTTCAGTCGAACAGGAATTCCATCCGGACGATTCCAGCAGGTCGTTCTGTGCAGTGAGTGACTGTTCAGTCCATAGAGATGGTTAGAGGACCATTATCTACATAGAGAGGCCTTCACTGGCTGTCGCCCTGCTGACGCAGATCATCTAAGGATTTAGATAATGCAGCTCAGACTTCTTTCCACGGGTGAGCACAATGGATTCTGGTCAATGTAGTGCTCTAAATATGGAATATCGTGCCAATTTGATGTGAAAACTGCTGATTCTTTTGACAGTGAATGTATTTGTTGATCAACATGTATGTACAGTGTGCTCGTTACGGTATTGGGGGGCCGTGGGGACGAGGGGCCTTAAAGGTGCATTCCGTCAGACGGTGTCCTCAGGTTACGTGACGGAAAACATCCTGCATAGGAAACAACCTCAAAAACTGCAACAACAACCAATTGAATCTTTAAAGACCGGTTTCTTGGGACAAGTCTCGCTACTGGCAGAATGTAATTGTTTTAACTGTTTAAAATAAAAAGTATACCTTTTAACCTCCGTCTGAAGCAGTGTTCTTCATTGCGCGGTGAGTAGGCTGCAGGTGGCCCCTGGTAGAGGTCTGTGTGGCCCCTGGTAGAGGTCTGTGTGGCCCCTGGTCGTGGCATTATTTTGTCTTGTGACGGCCCTCACATTGATCAACCAACGTGGCCCCTGTTGGAAAATTTGGAAAGAACACTGGTCTAAAGAGAGACAAAATAAGGACTACCACACCTGCGGAATTCTGACACACATGGCAACCTGTTCCCTACATAGGAAGTACACTCTGTCTGCTCTAGTCAAGGGTAGGGCAGCTTGTTGGGAATAGGTTGCCATTTGCAATGCATGCACTGTTTTTGTTTTTCCGTTATGCATCTCGGAAATGTTCATTCCTGTCAAAAAACGATTGTAGAGGCTGAGTTGTATATTTAAAAGCATTGTAAACAAATAAATATATTTGGGTTTGGGTTAATTTTGTAGTTCTTTGTGTTTTTGACCTATGTATTGTAATTGTTTTTATTGTTTTTATTATTATTATTAGAATTGCCTTTTATATGTGTAGTTTATCTACTTACACACTATTTTACTTGGTTTAAAAGTGCTGTTTGTGGTTGACAGCATTGGTCATATGATGTCATGTGTTATGAGGGAAATCCACTGAAGTGGTTTCTTTGCTGCAATGCTTCTTACAAGCCCAGTTCTTGTAGGACTCCTCATGGCGGAAGCGGGTACTTTTGGTGCCAGATGCCTTTGCCAGACACTGATATCCCCTTCTGTCTTTCAAGGAAGTTACTTTTTGTGTCTCAATTGTATAAAAAAAAAAAAAGATTGGGTCTTTCATCAAATTTTCGGTCTTCATCCCCCTATGTCACAATTTTTTGACATCATTATATTGTTGCTCTTTGCTTAACACGATACGTTCTTCCTGTTGCTGTTTATTGTATGAATGTTTATGTTCATTCAGATTTTTTTCTATCGTGTTGACACGCAAATGAAGGCTTGCTGCTCTGAAAAATAGCTCACTGTAATAGATTGAGGCGCATCACATCCTTGCTGCGTGCGTTTTTGTCTGCGTTTTCACCACTAGATGGCGCCAGGTGGTCAGTTTCAAGTTGATTCATTCACTGGAAGCCTGTTGTGCCAGGCTGAAAGTGGCCTGTGCGTGAAGCCGTGCGTTTGGAAAGTTAATCAGGTGAAAGCACTCCATTGCCTTTGTGTAAGAGAGAGAGAGGGTGAGGGATTGTGCTTCATCAGCAATGATTTGTCTCTGCCACAGTGGCACATTTTATTACCACGGTCCAGCCCTACACTCCCCTACGGTCCTGTTCGCCGCAGGCATTATTGTGACTTTAATTGTGGCTGTTTTATACGCAGCATGCGCTAATGTCCCTTTTCCCTGTCCTTGTTTGACCTTCCTTTTTTCATATTATTCGCGGTGTAGAGAAGACATTTGTATATGTAGTATCAGAATTTCCAATTTTACAGCGAAACTTCAGGCGCCATTAACAGAGCGTATCCTGCTTTCAGGCCTTTCCATTTTGATTTCTGTATTTCTTTGTCTTTGTTTTACACGAGTTGCCATGATGCAGATGTGTCTGTTTGCTCTAACGGTTCTGTTTGCCGAGGACATCGCGGATTCAGTCTTCGGCGCCGCCGCAGAGCCCGCCTTCAATGAGTGTCCCTCGACATGCGACTGGAAGACGTGCCAGATCCTGAGCTGCCCCGGCGGGTACGTCCCGGACCGGTGCGACTGTTGCCTGCTGTGCTCCCGGGGTGAGGGTAAACCCTGCGGCCGGAGAAACTACCCTCCGTGCGGGTACGGCTTGGTGTGTCGCTCCCGTAAGGGTCCCGCGGGGAAGCGGAGCTACAATCGAGTGTGTCAGTGCGAGACGGGTTATAAGGTGTGTGGCAGCGACGGGAAGACGTACAGGAGTGTATGTCGTATGGAGGCGGTCGGCAGGAAAGCGCTTCAGATGGGTCAAGTTGCTATCACCAAAGTTCACAAGGGACCCTGTGAACCAGGCCGGCGTAAGTTGATCAGTGACTCTGGTCCCAGTTTATGTTTACATTTTACAAAGGTCGTTAAAGGGACCTGGTCTCGCGTGGAGTTTTGTTAAAATCCATTATTCCATTACACCGTATTCTTTTCTCAATAATCAGTCGTTTTTGTTGTGGTTGATTACTGGGCGAATCCAGGAGTGACGGCTTTGTCACGGAGGATCCCGTTCTACTATGAATATCTGCTCACGCCCTTGAATCAGAAAAAAAGCCATTCATGCATTCAATTTCATGGGACTGAATGAGAGCCTCCAGAATATACGATCTAAGATCGTTTTACTTTAAACCGAGTTACAGGTTTATTTAACTGTAATTAACTGTAATGCATCTTTTTGCATTAACTATTAATGTAATGACCATCGAAAAACAATGTCATGTTATCTTATTAAAAAGAGTTATATCCCTGACACTGCCAGAGGTTTTAGACTCGGCAAATGAGATCTATTTAAAAGTAGCTTCAATGGATATTTCTCATTAAAACATTTTAATATATTTTTCTATATTGTAATTTAGAACTGCAGGTCAAATAAGTAAAGCTACTAGAACAGTCAGCAGTGGTACTGGGGTTTGAGCTGGAAGAGAAATGCCACGACAGTGAATCACCTTGAACTATTTCTTCACATGCAGACAGCACTCACTCCCTTCTGTTCCTCTAACATTCCCTTAATAGAACATTCTAACTCTTACTCGGAACAATGTTCCATTGTAAATATTCGACTGGAATCTTGTAACAGTTGTTGTCTATGTGGTGTTTTGTGTTTTAATATGTTGCGGTCATTTCTGCCAGTACAGATTTGGCGTCGTCATGCCACAACAGCCCCAGATACAAGTTCAACTTCATAGCTGATGTGGTGGAGATGATTGCTCCAGCTGTCGTCCACATCGAGCTCTTCCTCAGGTCTCTGCTTGTGTGTGTTTTAATCCTTGAAAACTGAACTGATACTTCTGTTTGGGATATTGAGGGAGCAATATTACCGCAAATGCCTAAAACCGATTACTTTCTCTCATTGAGCATCAAAACAGCCACAACAGAATGGTCAGTTTGACCCTGCAGTGACACTGTTTCCATGGCTACAGAGTCCGTTTTTAATTGAATTCACTCTCTCATTCCTCTCCTCCTCATTTTCTTCTCCTCCCTCATGTCTCTTCCGGAACCATGTACATCCTTTTCCCCACCTCTGCTCCATTTATCCTCTCCCCCATTCCCTCTTTCTCCTCCCCTCTTTTCTCTCCCCCCTTTACTCTCCATCTCCCCCCTGTCCTTTCTCAGACATCCTCTCTTTGGTCAGCATGTTCCTCTGTCCAGCGGGTCGGGCTTCATCATCAGCCAGACGGGTCTCATCGTAACCAACGCTCACGTGGTTACCTCCGCTGCCACGGTAACCGGCCGACAGCTGCTCCGCGTGCAGCTCCACGGCGGCGGAGGAACGTTTGACGCCACGCTCCGGGACGTAGACCGAAAGGCCGATATCGCCACCATCGAAGTCAACTCACCGGTGAGGACAGACGTCTGCCTGCTAGTTGTGCTCAAAAACCGTTATGACGTGGTGTTTTAAAAAAAAACAGACACCAATAAACAGAAACTTAAAAACATTGAGGTAGAGAGGGAGGGAGGGAGGGAGTGTGACCGGGAGGGAGAGAGGGAGGGCGTGTGATAGCGGGAAGAAAGAGATGGAGGTATGACGTGTGTTTTCACAACTCTCTCTGAAATACCAATCCTTTCAGGAGTTTTCCTTTACTCACACACTTAACACTTTGCATCTAACTGTCTATACTCTTTCCTCTCTGCTATGTACAGCTTCATCTCTTTCAGGTTATTTGTAGGCAGACTCATGTTTTTGTAAATTTTTGTGTCGGCCAATCCCCAGGAGGATAACGGCTGCTGTACTGGCCAATCCCCAGGAGGATAACGGCTGCTGTACTGGCCAATCCCCAGGAGGATAACGGCTGCTGTACTGGCCAATCCCCAGGAGGATAACGGCTGTTTCTCGCTCTGGGGGTTCAGGGGCGCCGGATGAACCATTCGACCGCAGGGTTGGAATTGGGGTCATATTTAGGTTACTGCGTTAGAGTCTTGAAAGTTAGCACGACTGTTACCTCGTTATTCTAAGGTTAGGGCAAGTTTTAGGGTTGGGATTAGGGTTAAGTTTAAAGTTTGGTATAGGGAACAGGACACTTTGGTTTTCTGGTTCCCATGAGGAGGAAAAAATCTCTGTCTGTGTCTGTCTGTCTGTCTGTCTGTGTCTGTCTGCCTGTCTGTCTGTGTCTGTCTGTCTGTCTGTGTCTGTCTGTCTGTAGGAGAGGTTTCCGGTGTTGTCACTGGGTTGGTCAGCTGACCTGAGGCCCGGGGAGTTTGTGGTTGCCATCGGCAGCCCCTTTGCACTCCAAAACACTGTTACCACGGGGATAGGTGAGTTACAGTGCCAGAGGTCTGTTTTTAAATCTGTCAGTTTGGTTTGAGAACAGGTATTCCTCATTCACTCCGCTGACGTGCGTGCGTGCGTGCGTGCGCGTGTGTGTGTGTGCGTGCGTGCTTGTAGTAAGCACTACCCAAAGGGGTGGAAAGGAGCTGGGCATTCAGGATTCTGACATGGACTACATCCAGACTGATGCTATTATTGACGTAAGAATACACACACACACACACACACAAACACACACAGTCACGCCTGATTTTGATTCTACTTTTATTTTTATCCTGTGGAAAACCACTATAAAGGAATCAGTGTTTAGCACCCTGCAAAAGGCTTATGTGAATTTTGTGTAAAAAGTGTTAATATTCCCAAATAGCAACAAGATTTTATTATAACAGTGAAGTCACAGAGAGATTGAAATGTTCTCTCACCCCACTTTCTCTTCTGTTCTGTCTTTATCCATCTCTCTCACTCACTCCTCCATCTCCCTGTCCCCCACCATCACCCACTCTCACCCTCCATCTAGCTCTTCTCTTCTGTCTCCCACCATCTCCCACTCTCACCCACATTTCACCCACTCTCACCCCTCCATCTAGCTTTTCTGTCTCCCACCATCACCCACTCTCACCATCCATCTTGCTCTGTCTTTGTTTTATTTCTGACAGTATGGGAACTCTGGAGGCCCTCTGGTGAACTTGGTGAGTAATTAACATCTGAATCATTAATCAATAGACCAGGAAATTGATTTAGATTTCTTTGTGCAACAAAATCACAGCTCAATCATAGTTATGTATTACATTTAGAATTAGGCGGGGTTATGGTTATGTATTAAAGTTAGAATTAGGCGGGGGTTATGGTTATGTATTAAAGGTAGAATTAGGCGGGGGTTATGTATTAAAGTTAGAATTAGGTGGGGGTTCAGGTTATGTATTAAAGTTAGAATTAGGCGGGGGTTATGTATTAAAGTTAGAATTAGGTGGGGGTTCAGGTTATGTATTAAAGTTAGAATTAGGCGGGGGTTATGTATTAAAGTTAGAATTAGGTGGGGGTTCAGGTTATGTATTAAAGGTAGAATTAGGCGGGGGTTATGTATTAAAGTTAGAATTAGGCGGGGGTTCAGGTCAGTTAAAGTCCCCCCCCCCAAAAAAAAGACTCAGTAGCTGTCAGTTTTCAAGTGAATCAGTTTCCCCTACAGAAAACCTACAAATGAATCGTGTCCGTGTGCGTGTGCGTGTGCGTGTGCGTGTCCGTGTGCGTGTCCGTGTCCGTGTGCGTGTGCGTGTGCGTGTGCGTGTCCGTGTCCGTGTGCGTGTGCGTGTCCGTGTCCGTGTGCGTGTCCGTGTGCGTGTGCGTGTCCGTGTCCGTGTCCGTGTGCGTGTCCGTGTCCGTGTCCGTGTCCGTGTGCGTGTGCGTGTGCGTGTGCGTGTGTGTAGGACGGCGAGGTGATAGGCATCAATACCTGGAAGGTAACAGCAGGAATCTCCTTCGCTATTCCTTCCGACCGGATCAGACGCTTCCTCACTGAGTCGGAACAGAGCCAGCACTCTACAGGTCTGTCTGCCTGACTCTGACCGCATGCCTGTCTGTCTGCGGATTGGATGTTGTTACTTAGAACAACCAAGCAATTGGCGGTTAATAAACACAAATAAAAGTTTTTTCAGAGCTAATATTGTTCTTTTTTTCATTATAATGTTATTATGTAGGGGCCCCCAGGAAGCTGAGGGGTGCTCATCGTGTCTCAGAGGCCACGTCGGAGGCAGGTGGGTCATACACACAAACGTGTGCACGTCAGTCGCAGATTTGGGACTTTGGTAAACTGCCTGCCCGCTCAAACCTGCTCTGTTGTTCTCTTGTCAGTCTGAGACTCCCTCCTCTGCAATTGGCTAGGTGACGTCCAATGACGAGTGTTGTACAAAATAAAGTCATCAGCGATTGAATCATCGTCACCCAGTCAGAAGGTACACATTTTCAAAACATTGCTGAACCCCCCCGTGTTCTGGTTCTGTCCCGATCCTTGGTTTTCTCTGGACCATCAGATGGTTTTGATTGATTTCTTGGTCCTTGGGGAGGGGTTTAGATCCAGATTCCTTATGGAGACAAATCACATTTCTGTGGGCGTGGCCTAGCCTTAGGTCAGAGAAAGGACACCAAAATGTAAGACATTTTTTCAGGAATCTTGTGGTGAAAGCACTCTGAAAAGGGGTGTGGTCAATGAAGGTGATGGCATCAGACTGAACATCCTGCAACTCAGGACCAAGGAAGCAAGACACGTTGCTAGGTAACAAGCACCTCCTTCTGGTGATTCGCCATGCAATCAATAGCCTGCGGTTCAACTCCTAGCATATCATTGTGCAGTGAGAAAATTGTTTAAAAAGAAAAAAAAAATTGTAATCTTTTCCAACAAACAAGATGTAATTGTTTCTAATTTAATGTTTTAACATGTAAGTGTTATAATGTAATGTTTTAGAGATTTTAATATGGAAGATTTTAATATATGCTATTGTTTTAATGGAATATTTTAGTGTTATGATGCTTCAATTAATGTTGAACAGGGGCCCGAATAGGACACTATAGAGCCCTTATGGGCCAATCAACACTATATAGGGAGTGGGGATCTATTTGGAACGCAATATAAACTTATGTTCCAAGAGGGAAGTTTTAACAAAGATAGACAAATTATTTATTTTGGAGCCTCTTTTCATTAACCAGATATTAATGAGCCCAACACTCTGCTACCTGAACAAAGGGTAATGGACATATTAAGATGGAGGGCCAAAGCAACTCGTTTCCGAATGTCTGCCTCTTAGTTTGCTTTTCTATTTCCCTCTTTCACACTTCCTCTCGATTTCTCTCCCTCCCTGTTTCTCACACTCACTTTGCTGAAGCTGACGACTCGAACCCTAAAACGCACATGCTCGTTCTCCATGACTAACCTGTCTGTGTTGAAGGGTCTGTGTGTGTGGAGGGACGGACAGACGGTTGGTAAACGTGGTGCATACAGCGTCTGTTAATCCACCAGAGACTGTGCCTCAACCCTGATTGGGAGATGGAGGCGTTCATCTGGGTTTGTTTTATATTTCCCAGTAATGTTTAAAGGTGTCATTGGGGCAGAGAAACACCACTTCAGACCACCTCTTTCCCTGTTTCCCTGTCTCTCTATCTCTGTCTCTCGCTCTCTGAATTTCATATAATCAAAATGTCCCAAACATT
Organism: Esox niger; assembly: GCA_016801105.1. Lineage (NCBI taxonomy): Eukaryota > Metazoa > Chordata > Actinopteri > Esociformes > Esocidae > Esox > Esox niger. The sequence continues at coordinate 2,072 of JACXGJ010005947.1, read as the reverse complement.
CTTTGGATTATGTTTTTTTATCTGGAAAATACTGTTGTGACGATATCCAAACAATCAGAAACAACTGCTAAACATTGCTATATCTGCGTTATTATTTTATCTAAAATTATAACTGAATATGTACATTTTGGTTGAATGAAAAATAAAGCTGTTGTATTTGTCTCTTCAAACTATCGCCTGCATTCTTTTGTTCTAAAGTTACACAGTTTACAGTAAATCTGCTGAAGTACGGAGAAGACGTGTGTAGTGCCATCTGCTGGCCAAACAGAGCATTGTCACTGTGGAATTAAATACTGCTTGCTGTACCAACTCCTGCCACCGGAGGGAAGTGTTTACCATCAGTGTGGACGGACCACCCGACGTGGCAACTGGGTCATATTTTTATTAATTTATTCAGATATTATATTACGTAAAATATTTATAACTTTATATTAAAGTAATTGTACTAATATGTCGAATATATTATATATAATTTATTAGGTTTAATAAGTTTAAAAATATATATTTATACAGCTATACTCAGTATAGCTCTGTGAGGGATTCGGAGTCAGAAAAGGACCTTGGAGTTCTCTTTCTCTTTCTCATAATTTCCATCCAATCTTCATCTCCTCTAACCTCCCGTTCTCTCTCCTCGCCATTCATCCTCTCCTACCCCCTCTTCTCCATTCCCTCTCCGTACTCCTCTCCTCAACCTTACTCCTTTTCTCCTCGTCCTCTTCTTTCTCTCTCTTCCTCTTCTCCCTTCTCTCAGCTGTGATGGCTCCAGGAGACACTGCCCTCCCATCCTGACGTTGCTGTCCTGCTGGATACTGAGGGATGTGTGGGGGTTTAAACCGCTGAGCTCCAGGGCTGGTAGTTAGACCGTTGTTTGGCTCTTTGTGTTTGTTACTGTAGCCATGGAATGCCGATGGGTTTCATTTAAATTACCCAGTACTGCACCGTGTTAATCGCTACCGCATGGCTGCGCGTGCGTGCGTTCGTTCGTGTCCGTGTGTCCGTAAGGTTCACATCCATATCTCGTAAGGTCCACTGAGACACATTCTCTGGCAAAGTTTCCATTGTTTTCATTACAGCGTTGGATAGTGGATCCTTCTGAAAATGCGGAGTCCCTCTGGGCTGTTCTCATTGGACACCGCATTTTGAAATGAAGTGTTACTGAGTGAGTATAGATTTTTAATGGTCGTATGCGTAGACAAGGCGAACTGCAGCACTTGTAAGATCCTGCTAGAGAAGAACTAATAAAAATAATATGTTATAAAAATACAGAGAATCATTGTGATTCACTATCATAACAATTTGACATCCCCAAAAACTGCCAATAATATAAAACAAAATTACTTGTATTATAAACTAATGCAGAGTTAACACCAGTATAATGATGAAATATAGCTCAAATATATGCTACATGTATATATCCATAAGACAACTTCCAGCCATAAAAATGGTAAATAATACAATTTTATTTTCTGAGATCGTACAGAGGTTAAGAAAAACCTGGTGGCCCAAATAACACCCTGGTCCTTAGTTTGTCTTCCCTATTGTTCCTGCTCAAATACAACACTTAGGTAGGATTGTAGCGTTTGGGATGCAGCTTTAGAGAGTCTTTTATTCTTGTTTTCATGTAACATTCCTCTGTCACGTTGACAACATCTCTGGGATTAAATGTGCTTCCAAGACAAAGACAGACACAGACATCTTTGGAACCAATGCACACAAACAAACCAAAACACAAACACACATGCTATGTGCAAACAGAAATTCTTTAGATTGCACGTCCAATGATGGACTTTATATCTGATTCTGCCTGCTCAGTGAAACCTTTCTTGACTCTTAAATAATTAATCTGTGTGTGTGTGTGTGTGTGTGTGTGTGTGTGTGTGGATAAGGAGGTGTTGTCTGGGTGAATTGGACAACGGGGAGTCAGGCTGACATTGCGATCTGGATCCTTCAGATTGATTTATTGTAGAGTGGAAAGCAGATAGTCAGACAGTCTGGCTCCTCTGGATATCACAGTCTGGAAAGTCTCTTTTATAGTTTAGACCTCCTGATTCTCAGTGGGGGGGGGGGGGGGG
>JACXGJ010005946.1:0-36648 GCA_016801105.1 Esox niger | reverse complement strand
CACACACACACACACACACACACAGAGACACACAGAGACACACACACAGAGACACACAGAGACACACACACAGAGACACACACATACACACACAGAGAGGCACACCAACTCCTAGATTTACATTTATAATCATAGTTGGTCAACCTAAAATGCTTGCTTGCAAAATGGTAGTTGACCTATTTTCACAGGTGACACGGAATTCATTGAAGCTATACTCACGTTTCCTCTATGGCAAAATAAAAGATTACAAAATGGTAAAACAGAAAACTTCCTAAAACTTTGTATTGAAAATCAACGCCCGTCCTGCCCTGGCACGAAATGTTTAGTGATAAGACAAGCCTGATCAATTACATATACTTTATTTTATTATAATTGTATTTACATAATGGTCTCAAATGTGGAAATACAGAAGCACTCAATTAAATGATTCTAACGTGATTAGCGTGTAAAAGGCCGACGACTTACCTTGCCATTGCAAGGTTACAGAATGCTGCATACTGGAGACAGTCCTGTTGCTTCAATTCTTTTGCCAACTGACCTGGAGACCGGAAAAATACGAGCCATTATTAACTGACATATGCAAAGCTACCATCCTAAAAAAATTAAAGATGGCACTCCTCTATGTCCTACTACAGTTTATTTGTCATCTTCCATGGACTACTGACATTAAACGGGTTATGTTGCCAGCCTAATTACTGAAATATTTTGATTCATTTCTAGGAAACTTACCAAACTGTTCACTGGCTTCAGCAACATTGGGCTTCCGAAGAAAACGTCTACGACAAGGTAAGATGACGACACAACAGAATAACATAAATGATCAGTTACCCAATGGTTAAATTGAAACGGTTCACTAACTATACATACATGTGTAGTAGTTTCATTAGATAATCACGTGAACGATTTGTCAATGTAATACTAGCTAGATAATGATTTAATATTTTCTGTCCTAATCTAAATAAGATTCTAGGAAACGTAAAATTTGCTAGCTAGTTACTGTACTGTAGCCAACAAGGTATACAATCCAGGCAACTCTTGCAGTTCTTATAAACATAGCTAGCTACCACAATGCATCGTCACTAGAAAGAATGAATCTTACTTTTTTAATTTATTAGATACAGCACGATATCTCATCAGAAAATCTCCTTCTGCTGCCATGGTCAACTAAACATTGAAAAAACGTAAATAAACCGAACAAGGAAGTAACGTAGCTAGCAAGGTACTTCTCGATTGGTTCTTGTCCCATAAAGTCGGTTAGAGGACGCAGCTCTGCAGACGTGTTCCTTCCGAAAGATCCGGTGGTACTGTGTGAGAAGAAAGGGTCTGCCAATGATGTTGACAGTTGCACGTCAGTAAAGGCATCTAACGTGCTCTATGGTTTCTTGCGTTTTAGCCTAACCTTGGTATCAACCATTTTAGGGTGGGATTTGCAATATATACAGGGGCTCAACTGTAAATACTTAAGTATTCAACAGAATTTTTTTGAAATGCGTAATATTAGTTACACCATTTTGTGTGAAATACTATAATACAAGATCTAAACGATTCAGACATTAACAGAAAATAAGTTTTTGCAGTGAATAAAAATGGTCTACAACTGGAAACATTTTAAATTCAAATACAGATGTATGGAGGCGATAATTGTTTAATCATTGGATTCGAAGCCTGTCCCGCCTATCCATTCCCAGATTGACCCTGTATTTCCAAAGGGCAGTTTAGAAGTCAGTAGTCGGGAAACAGTTCTTATGTATTACGTTTGGGTCTTAGAGCAGGCACTTATCCAAAATGGCCTACTGTAGTCAGTGCATACATTTTCACACCGTCCAGTTTTCACCCCAGAACCGAGCTAGAATGTTATGTAGGAACCAGCTAGAAAACCTTAGCAAACAATTAAGGATTTATAAGCTATAACTGATAAGCAAGCCAGATAGAGCAAATGTCCTTCTGATAAAGAAGTATACTAGCTACCTAAAATCTTAGTTTAGGTAGCTAGTATAAGTCTAAACTCCAAGTAACCTATATAATGATATAGAAAATAAGCCCAGCATTCAAAAAACAATGTCTAGTGTCACTTTTCCCAAAATGCCTTTCGGTGAGTATCACTGCAAATGACCTTGTTTCTTATTTCACCACTTATTTCTTTTTTGTCAAATGAGATTACATAATCAGTCTAGTGACTAAAAGCAGGCAGAATTGAGGCAACCTGCCTTTTAGTTCTATCATTACTCTAAGAGGCTCTAAAGGTTGTTATGTGGTAAAGTAAAAAACATATGTACTGTATACACTTCAATCTTTAACAAAATCATTTTAAAAGTATTAATTATATACTTATTTAATACTTTTTTAGTGGTGTGGTATTAGATTGAAATGTATCCTCTGTCTTGACTGACAATAAATATATTACATGGAAGATTTGATTTTGAAGTGGTGGCTTCAAATTAGAGAGTTTTGACAACTGGAGAAAGAATTAAGATATGGAGTAAAAATCTGCATTTAAATGTCGGTTGCACCATATGGTATAAGTGCCTTAAGAAGTCAGGACAAAAGTATATAAGAGAAGTTCCTTTTTCTGGTACATGTTTTGACAATGTTCTGACAATATTTCATAATATCATCCCAACCATTTTTAAATGATAAGTATTTCTGCTATGAATTATATAAATGCACTACACTTTTATTTCACACTTTGGTAACACATTTAGTCCTGAAATCTTACACTATCACTCTTTGTTATTGTACAAAAAAAAGCATCATGCTTAATAATCAATTAATATGGTTCCACAATGAGAACATGTAGAAATGTGCAATGAAAAGGTTATTCATATATTTTTTTTAATGAAATATTATCCTTGCACACATAAGCTCAAAGAGAAAGCAATCTTAATTTGGCAAAAAAAATATCCCTAGAAAAGCAGGAACCAAGGAAGACAACATACTAGCACGTTAAAGATATTGAAACAAAAAATGGGTTGGGATGGATTGGGATGGGTTGGGATATGCCGTGAGGGGACAGGGCTGCTTATTAAGGAAGGGACGAAAATGGGCGATAAAGGATCCCTATCAAAATGTTTAGAAGGGTAAAAAATACCTACTGTGCAGAGAAAATGTGAATAATAGACGAATGTTAAGAGGTTGACAAAATACTAGCATTGTGACCTGGTAGGGTTTGGACAGCAGCTGCCAGAGGTGTCAGAATTAACATCTAGACAGCAAGGCACTTTAACACAATAATTATATGAAGCAAGTACCAGGTTGAAAGATATTCAAAAATTCTCATAGACAGATTCAAATATTCCTTCCCCTTGTGTTACGTTCTCCGTCTGTGGGTGGAGAATGGGAAAAGGTCAGTGCAGTAGAATCAACATTAACTCTCACAAATATATAACAGGAACATCGTGTTTTGTCTTTTCATTTCTGTTTATGGGAATTTCTGGAATAAAATTGAATACCAATAGTAACATTGCAGTTAATTGTTACAGTAAATTCCCACTTACCAATTTCTTTGACTCCTTCTTCTGTACTTGTGATTTCCTCTGGCCCAAGTCACAGTTTTCTGCTCCTGGGACCACAACCTCATAGACTGATGCTGGCCGAGACTCCAAACTCTGGAAGAGACGGTCAGTCCCAGATGGACACATTCATTGATTTTTGTATTCTTGTGTTATTTAACATGTTGATATGTATCAATGTTTATTTTTCAGTTCAAGTCCCTGCATTATAAATATGACCCCTGAATGAAGATGCGATGTACTTACAGCATAAAATGAAGCAGGAGCACTAGCATTTGTTGATGTTTTAATTTGTGTCTCTTCCTCTTGTTTTTGTCTTCTCTTCACTTTGCTTACTCCCTTGTTTTTATTTTTCACTGTATTTTGACTCTAGGAAAAACACGCACAGAGCATTACAGACATTAAGACGTCACACAAACCTCAAAAAGGTTATGGAAATAAAATGTTTGAAAACCTGTACAAAAACACTTTCCTCTTACCCAGGGCCACTTATAGGCATAAGAGACACAATTACAATGATTTCATGACCCTAGTTACAACAACAACAATGTTTTGTTGCAAATGTCTGTACTAAATATACTAAAGTATGAAATAAGTGGTGTCCATTTGGAAACAATGATGTATTCTTATTACCATTTAAATACTTAAATACTATTTTAATACATGCCAGCAACACGTATCAAAAAGGCTGGGACGGGCAACAAAAGACTTGGAAAGTCGTGTAATAAAAGAAAACCAGGTGGAATTTCTCACAAGTTTGGTTTATTGGCAAAGGGTCAGCAACGTGATTGGGTATAAAAAGATCATCCCAGAGAGGATGAGTCTTTCAGAAGTGAAGATGGGGAGGGGTTCAACACCCTGTGAGGGACTGCGCAGGCAAATAGTGCAACAATTTAAGAATGACATTGCTCACTGTAAAATTGCGAAGAGTTTGGGGATCTCATCGTCTATGGTACACAATATAATTAAAGGATTCAGAGAACCTGGAGAAATCTCTGCATGCAAGGAATAAGGCTGACAACCAATTCTGGATGGCCGTGATCTTTGGGCCCTCAGGTGTCACTGCATTAAAAACAGACACGCTTCTGTAGTGGAAATCATTGCATGGGCTCAGGAAACTTCAATAAAAAATTGTCTATTAACACAGTGTATCACTGCATTCATGCAAGTTAAAACTGTACCATGCAAAGAAGAAACCATACATAAACAAGATCCAGAAACGCTGGCGCCTTCTCTTGGCCTGAGCTCATTTCAGAAGGACTGAGGTGAAGTGGGAAACTGTCCTGTGGTTTGACAAATCAAAATGAGAAATTCCTTTTGACGCTGTGTCCACAGGATTAAAGAGCAGAGGGACTGTCTGGCTTGTTATCGGCGCACAGTTCAAAAGCCAGCATCCGTGATGGTATGGGGGTGCATTAGTGCACATGGCAATGGGTGACTTGCACATCTGTGAATGCACCATTAATGCCAAACAATATATACAAGTTTTGGAGCTGAGAAGGCCTTGCTTAAAATATGTCAAAGGAGACCCTGACCTGTTGAGCAACTGAAATCCTGTATTAAGCAAAAATAGGAAAACATTTCACTTTCAAAACTACAACTCTGTGTCTCCTCAGTTCCCACATGCTTACAGTGTTGTTAAAATTGCCCTGTCCCAGCATTTTGGAAATGTGTTGGTTGTATCAACTTCAAAATGGCCATGTATTTTTCCAAAAACAATAACATTTCTCAGTTTCAACATTTGATAAGTGTTCTTCGTACTATTTTCATTTGAATACAGGGATAAATGTTTTGCACGTTATTGCATTCTGTATTTATTTGCATTCTACACAGCATCCCAACTATATTGGAAACGTGGTTGTAGAACATTAGTGCAGCTTCCGTTTTCCCCACGCCTTTATCTAGTCACAAATGTCAAAAGCAGACACTGCTCTTACCCATCTGAACGTATGTAGGGACCCGAAAACACTGAAGATGAGGAGCGCTGTGGTGAGAACCCCTAACACAATTAAACCTTTTTCAGATGGTTTTTGGTACCTCTTATCTGAAAGAGAGTCAGAGAGACAAATTGACACATTGAGAAAGAGACAGAGATGCTGTCAGAGAAACAGAGATACTAACACATCGACAGACGAAGAAACAGACTGACACACAGAGAAACAGAGATACTAACACATCCACAGACAGAGAAACAGACAGTCACACAGTGAAACAGAGATACTAACACATCGACAGACAGAGAATCAGATTATCATAAACAATTTCATTGAGGAACTCTGTTGTGTTTTCTGTACGGTGGTGACTGAAAAACAGAGAGAGACTGGAAAAATACAGTACCATCAGATTTTATCAACTGTCCATCAATGGCTGAACACTCAAAGTAGGTTAGTAAATACATTTAGATTTGACTTTTTCTTTTCATGGTGACATTCATGCTCGTTTGTGGGCCAACATGTGCAGTACTTAGACCGCGAAAAGTTCTTTCGATAAGGGTTTGTCACCATCAGGTTTACAGTTCCTGTTACACCACAAAAGTTTCACAAGACTGGCTTTATACGTTTCTATTATATTTCTGTTGTCCCATCTTTTATTTCCTTACCTCTATCTTGCACTCACCTTGCACCAGTAGGGCCATGAAGATCTCATCCGCTTGAAACATGCAGTGATACTCTCCTGAGTATGAACTATCATGTGCAGTAAATTCTAAAGTATGTGTAAATGTTTTGTATGTGTCAGTCTTTGGGATTTTCCATCTTTTAATCTCCTTAGAGTTTGGAGGGCGATAGCAGACCAAGTCGTTAGCGCTCAGATTCCCTGAGGTGGTCAAAATGAGTTTGAAAGAGACATTTTGTCCCGCTATAGTCACCCATACTCTGTCCTTCCCAGACAACTCCAATTTGGCTGCAAAATTAAGGAAGGGAATATAAAAGCTCACAGTAACACTGAACAACAAAATAGCCAACTGACATATTTTGACTTGCAACATATCGATATAACCTGCCAAGCAAATACTTCGTCTTTTCCTTTAGATGTTAGGTTAATTAGCTTACCTTCAGCCAGATGACTTTCCAAACATATCAAGACACTGAGAACCCCAACCATCCAGTTACACATTGTGAAGGGACACAAAAAACCCTTTCCCCCTCTATCCTATTTCTCTGCCGTCACTTTAAATAAGACCTACATCATTATAGGAATCATTTTGGATGTTTTTTACGAGGTCGCAATACTGGATTTCCTGTTTTTCCCTGGCCAGTTCCTCAAAGTGTTGCAACTTGGTGTAAAGCCAGTGCATTGTGAAAAGAGAAATAGACTTTTAGAAGTGTTTCATTTGACCAGTTAGCTCAGTTGCTTTACCACATTTGTGCAAAAATAATTCACTTTTTCAAAACAGTTAACATTCAGTTTAAAATGTAATAGTTGTTGGCCAAAATTGTACATTTTATTTTCAAACTGTAGTAAAACTCGAAACATGACATAAAATCAACTATCTGCATCAAAACATGCAATGTGTTATTAAAAATTATTTCAACCAATTATGACACAAAGGCATCATGTATACTGACTAAAACTATCCATATATACAAGCAGGGTTAACTCTGTATTTATTCAGTTTTCAGTCATTGGTTGCTCTGACAGCCTGGTGGGCAAAACATTCTTAAAACATAGCAAAATACACTGGGAATTCCATGGAGCTAGTGCACAAGCCGGTCAAATGTTCTACTTTTACAGTCCACGAGTGTATATATCACCTCAAAAAACATGAAAAACAAAGGTATAAAAACACACTGCAAGTCTTAGGCACTTGTGACCCATATACAGCACCCGCTGCGTTATTTACATCGTTAAAAACAGCGACATCCCTGCTGGAGCTGAACTTGGGGATATGTACTATATAACTTGAGAGGAATCCATCCCCTGCCATTACACTGCTACCCAAATGAAAGCGTATCAGGTACAGACAGCTCCCTGTATATCCAATCAGGGTGGGTTAAAAATGCAATTGTTAGGGAGGTGAAGATAATTCAGAAAATCAGAGTTGAGAAATAATTAACCTAAATTACCGTTGGTTCTGTTGGTGGTCAGTGTAGCGTAGTGCAGCCAGTTTAACACAGAATCTGGTGACAAATTTACCGGTAATACTATAAACGTTTTCCCAATGTCAAGTAAACCATTACTACTGTTTTAATGACCCACAATTGACAGCCAGGGTTGCCATGGACAAGGTTGGATTGGTGGGATTTTCTCCTGTATTAACTTTGTTATTAATTTAGCTAGCGAGATATGTTTAGCAAGAGGTTTAGCTAGCCTCACTAACGTTAGCTAGGCCATTGCCAATGCAATGGCACTGGTGTTGGTTGCAGACAAAAACAGACTATTTCATTCATTACACGGATTACATGTAGATATGATTGCAAATACAATACATTTTAGTGCATCAAATGGAACTGCATCTATCTGAAGTAGAAGTAGTAGTTGTCCAGTTGTCAATGGTGAGCAGTGGAAGGAGACATTCTTTTGCCCGCCAAGTGAGCGTTCCCAAGTGCCGTGACGACACGTGGAAATTATTAGTATGTCTGGGCCTTAGGCGGAAATCTTGGGGGGGACATGACCCCCCCATCTAGGGAAAAACTATGATTTGTCCCCCCAAAATATAAGCATAACTATGTAAATTAAATATTAATAATATGACTCAATGAAAGCAGCTGTGCCGATTTTTTCTCCTAAAGATATATTTGATCCACTGCCACTCCCAGCCCTCAGCAGTGACACATCGTGCAGGTACAGTGCGTGTTGGAATCTGACAGTCTGTCATTGGTGGTTGACTTTCAGTAAGTAGTTAAAACAAAGGATATGTTAGACATTTCTTTACTTCTACCATTCAATAAAATAAAACACATTTCTAACCATCACCAGCCTTCATTTTCACTGGACTGAATTACGGGTCACACTTTGTTAGCTAGCAGTTAGCTGACGCTAGCAGGCTACAGAATAATCAACCACTGTTTTGCAGCCGTTTGAATTCGAGTCAATGAGAGAAGCTTGCAATGTATGTAGTGTTGCTTAGTTCTCAAGCTGACAGCGTTTGTGTCAACCGTCTGAAAGGTACGTAGCTATTGTGAGGTAAATTCAGAAAGTTTGTTCTATGTTGGTACGGTTCACACTCACAATAGCTGAATTTGTTGAGCTGCAGTAGTAAGCAAACTGATGGCACAACCTAAAACGGTATTACGGTACACATTTTGGTGTTCCCCTCAATAATTGCTCTAGAGAAAATGTCATGTTATTGTCCCCTCCAAAGTGGATATCAGATTTTCGCCCCTGGCTCCCTAACTACAGATTGTACTTAAACCTATTATTACAGCATCGACTATGTTCATTTTCTTTAAAATATTTTTTTCAAAGATGACCAATGCAGAAAGGATATCCCTTAAACTAGAACCACCAGGCATCTTTTACCCCCTATAACCGCCAGAGCCGAATGCCGTTTGGTGTCATGATCGTCCCTATTAGCATCGACATTCTCCTCCGCAACATCACCATCCAACCAGAGCATCAGTTCATCTACTAGGTCGACATTAAACTATGGAGGTCTCAAAAATTATGGAATTTGTCTGTTAGAAATGGTTAATGAATTTGAAAAAAAATAGAATGTTTTTGTATTGAAGGTGTCATCATAGAAAAAAGTAAAAAAAATAGAATATATAGAAAAAGACTAGGTCTGAAATGATTTCAATGCCAATGCATAGCTCTAGCGCATAGATTAATGTCATATAAGCTTTTACTATAGGTGACATGAATATGTTATCGAAAAAGCGAGAGGAGTTCGTAGAAAAAGAAGAGATATTGTTGTCACCAAATAGTTTTCTGTTCATCAGTTTAGAATTCTGACAATGGAATAATGTTATATAGGCCTATTTAGGAAAAGTCATGGAAGGAGGAGGGTGTAGCTTTCAAAATGGCAGTTTTATTTTAATTACAAACTCAAATGCCAATTGGCGTAGGCATTTGGTGGTTCTAGTGTTAAGAGCATTAATATCATGAAACAAATCTCACCTTTTTCCCTGTTGTCCTTTACAAATTCAATGATGCATGGCCCACTGCACCAGCGTAAGGTTTACATTACCGCAAAACTGGTCATGCTGGATGATGCTGGATCATGTGTGAAGAGAACGAGGTATCACTGGCAGACCTGCCAAACCTGGTGTTCTCAGGCAAATGCCAATTGAGCTGCACGGTGCTGGGCTGTGAGCACAGGTCCCACAAGAGGACGTCTTGCCCTCATGCCACCCTCATGTAGTCTGTTTCTGACAGTTTGGTCAGACAAATGCAGACCAGTGACCCGCTGGAGGTCATTTTATAGGGCTCTGGCCGTGCTCCTCCTGTTTCTCCTCGCACACAGGAGCAGATGCCTTGGCCAGATCTTCTTGTGTAACGGCCTGTCTCCTGGTATCTCCTTCCTGCTCTTAAAACTGTACTGGGAGACACAGCAAAACTTCTTGTGACGACACGTGTGGATGTGCCATCCTCGAGGAGCTGGACTACCTGTGCAACCTGAATGGGCTGCAGGTACCACCTCATGCTACCAGCAGTGACACGGACACTAGCAAAATGCTAAACTAGAGCAGAATCTGTCAGGAGGGATAAGGAGAGAGCTATTTTCTGCGGCCAGCACTTGCAAAACCATTTCCTTTTTGTGTGTTGGTCTTCCTGTTGCCTCTCCAGTGCACCTGATGTCATTTTCATTTGCACCAAAACTGGTGACATTGATTCACAATCGCTTATTGTGAATAGTTCCTAACTGGACAGATTGATTCCCTGAAGTTGAATTGACTTGGTTTTATAGTGTGATGATCATGTGTTCCCTTAAGTTTTTTGAGTAGTATAGTTAGTTGCAGTCAGTATTTATTGTGCCACTGTGTAATGACTGTTTGAGATAAAAAATATTGTTTTGAGCGACTTTGTGTATTTGGCAAATTAAGTTGGTAATATCATTAATGTGTCGAGGGTGTGGGTGCATTTGGCAAACATTATTTTAGTTTGGACCTGCATGTTTACATTTTTGAAAGATTGAATTTGGTTTGGATAAAAGTTCTCAAGCGTCCTATAAAATTCTGAAAGTGACTATCAGATATATACAGTACTACATGGCGATCACAACACTGCGCTGATTTTGGAGCATAAGGAAGTTCTGGAGCCATCCAATTTTAAGTGTTGGGTTTCCTGCCCAATGTGACAATATTGCAGTGCTGAGAGCGAGAACGAAATCTGACTCTTAAGATGGTATGAAGAGAGAGCAAGAGAGAAAGAAATAAAACAAGAAAGTGAGAGTGAACGTGAGAGAGAACGAAAGGCAAAATGAGAGAGCGAGAAATAACAAAAGACACGGTGAGTGGAAGAACAGGGAAAAGAGAGAATGAGAGAAAGATGTAATGAGAGAGGGAGGAAATGAGTGAGGATGATCGAGGGAAAACCTCTCAGAGAAAGAGAGCAGGCTGGTGACCAGAGTTCTGTTACGGAGACATTGCTCATGTGTGGGTAATACTAACCAGGTGTGCAGAAGGTACATTCGTGGGCCTCCACCAATTAGCTCTGTCTGTGCGTAGGGGAGAATGGCTAAGTATCACAACCCCTTGGCACACGCCTGCACCACTTCCCTTCATCGGTACTACAGCTCGCTTATTAGAACTGCCTCGTCCTGCTGTCCCACTCGCAGAGCACTAACCTCAAAGCAGACACTGCCTGGTGTACACCCGTAAAGAATTAACATCTGGATGGTAAATACATCTTTTTTATTTCTGTACCATTTGGCTGTGTCTTATCTCTCACTTATCTCAGTTGTTTTATACTGCACCATAGCCTGTCTCCGGTCTCTCCCTAACTCCCTCCGTCTCTGACTCAAATCACTTGCAATCACCAACAATTGTATGGAAAATATTAACCTGGATTTGGTCATTTGCTGTACTGGACTGATCCGTTTGGACGACAACACGCAGAGGGGGATGAAATGCGTCATCGCTTGGGAAAATGGGGAGTATTTAAGGATTTCTGGAAAGAGACAGGGAGAAGAGGAGTGACAGGAAGACTGAAAACAAAGGTAAATCTGGAGATGAATTTGAAGAGAAGACAGAACTCTGGAAACATCTGGAACCCAGAAAGAGAGAGAGACTGAGCTATTGTGAGGTGAGGGGTGTGAAGATGTGTGAGTACCACGAACCTCTCACGGCTCACAGATAAAGAGCCCTTAAGTGGGTCCACGCTGCCTAACCACGTTGTCTGGCTAATCCCATTACTACAGCCAGATAAGAGTGTGGGAAGAGGAGGTGGAGGAGGAAAAATATCCAAAGGGGTGGAGAATACCATAGCATTCGCGGAGTGCAGAAGTCAATAGGTGGCAAACTTGAATTCGTAGCACAACTTGGACCTGCTGAGTTAGAACTTGATTCCCAGTACAGGTAAGTGGTGTTTCATTCACTTGTTGATAGCACGCAGTACTTTAATACTAATTAATGACACATGTCTTGATTGGCTGACCTTGTGCGAGACGTCTGTGCCATGCAGAACCTTGTTTTCTAGACCTCAGTGCTTCTCAAATGCATGTGAAATATGTCTGTTTGTTTCCTGATGCCCGTATCAGCTGGACCATAACATTTTATTTTTTAGATAATAGGTGTTAATTGTTCCATTCCACTCTCCTTTCCATCTGTTCACAACAGCTGCAAATTCAGACCACCTTATGAAAGCATTTAAAATACTTATTTCATGAGTCACTAGTTTAAGATATCCAGAACAGGCCAAGTGATTACCAATCCTTTTCATGTTTTCTCTTCTGACAATAATTTCCCTCTATTGCTGTTCTCTTTATTGACTCATTCTTGGAACCAATATAATACAACGCCACAGCAAACATTATGATTTCTTTGGCTAATTGAGATACTGTGGGTCCAAAATTGAATTACTAAGCCATATCAAAAGACATTTGCACGTTATAACGCCACCGCGTGGTCAATAAAAATGTTCTGGCATACGTTTTTATCAAGTTTTTTTCTGCAGTTTTATGATATCCAATTCGCTACCTCATCGCAGCCTCTATGACCATTCTGTACTCGGGGCGTTTAATGTTGAGGTAAGTTGTCTTTCAAAGCACATGATGCCGTTCTTATTACGGTGCTTGTACTACAATGATGACGTCTAGACTGGAAAATTGACATACCGGAAAGAACGCGCTCCCAGACGTTTCCCTTTATTGAGAGCACAGGTGCCCAAGCCACCACAAGGCATCGTTAGAGTGCGTTAGAATGCGACAAGGCAAGGCACATAGACGATTTAATTTGACGTGCTGGGTCATACTAATGTAAAGTTAACCGGTTAATGTTTGTTACTTTAGATGCATATCTGGATAAGTTATTGCACTTTTTTTATAGATTCCACATGTGAAGTTTTGTGCAGATCGATCATTCGGTAAAAAAGTAGTATTTTAAAATTATTCAAAATTCTGTATAAAGGGACCTCCATCATTCGGGACCTTTGCCGTGGCTGAGATATGGCTGGATGTGTATGTAAGCACGGACAAACAGATGGCTGCGTGAAAATAAATCGATTTATGGCTTTTTTTCTGTTTTCACTATTATGGTCCTCAACCTGGTTTGTTCATGAACACGATACTTTAGCCAACATCACTCAAATCTCCCCAAGATACAGGACCCACTGTCTGCGTAAATACATTTAATTTCGGCCTTGAAATAAACTAATTTAGTTTCCCCAGACAGGTCATAAGACTGCTTAGCTGTTGTCTATCTTGAGCGAGACATTTGCACAACATCACATAAGGTAAGATGTGAAAGGATGTTGGTTTAATCACTGTCATGAGTAAGAGGAAATACAAGCAATCAGGAGGAACATATTAAAGCATTACCTTTGTATCAAATTCACCATTAAACCCTAACCAATGCAATGTGTCAGGCATATCCCTAAAAGTTCCTTTGGGTAAAGCTTGTCCTCTCTATGTGACAGCTCAACATGTGCAGTGACCTGAAAAGTAAAAAGTATCTGTACACAGATATAGAATTTCATGATACATTGAATAAATATAATTGTTCATTTCAAATGTGTCCTTAAATGCTTTCCAGAATTATATTTAATTTTCTTTTTTTCATTGTATAATTATTTTTTTTCTCTTAACCACTGAGATGAACTATACCAACCAACACTCAGACGAACTGTACCAAACCAACAGTGAGACCAACTAATCAAAACCAACACTGAGATGAACTCTACCAAACCAACAGCAAATCTGTTTTCAACTCTTAACTGGGCTTGAGAAACTGTTGGCGTTCTTCTCTGGAAAAACCTGTGCTTTTATGCTGATCTTTCACTCTCTCTCTCTCTCTGACCTCTTTCTAGTTCTAATTCTTCCCTCTGTCTTTGACTCTTTGTCCTGAGCATGGTTGAAATAATTGAAACATGCTACTGATTTCTGCCAATTAAATCAGTGTTTTGTTGTTGTGTTTCCTCAGAAAGGTCTGTTTCATTACATGATGGCCCCTCCCACTGCAATGACCTGGATGATTCTTGCTGCCGTGGTGACGCTGGCACAATCTGTTGGCGAAGAGAACGACCTGGAATATGGTTACTGGAACTACCGTGAGGGAGGTAACAGCTAAAAGGCTATCCAACATTCTCAGTGAGTGCATACTGTTGAGGGAAGAACATAGAACATTAACATCTTGATTTGGGGGCTGTGTTTGCAGCAGAGAGTGTGAATGTGGCCTCGGTACGTAGTGTGACCAGAGTCCTGGACGTGTGGGGAAAACGGATCTTCAATGAGATCAAGACCCTGCTCCACTCTCAGCCCAACACTCTGCTCCCGGACTACTCAAGGTAGGCCTACCAGAGGGATGTCTTTCACCCCTTGTGTCGGACAACTGAGGCTGTAATAAATATGTTTAATATGTTCAGGTTCTTCTCCAATTAGTCAGAGAGAAGGGCACTCACCCTCTCCTCTTAGAGGTGCCTGTGATCTCTGTAATGAAGTTGTAAGCCTAAGAAGTAGCTTTTTCTATTCACAAACATATGAAGTACACATTGTAGACAGATGTTTGCTCACTTCCTGCTCTGACGTACTGACCAGTGGAGAACAGTAATTGCTTCTGTCCAGGTTCCTGAAAGCGTGACTTCAGTTAGAAATGCCTGGTGTTCAGTTACCCTGTGCGTCCTACAGGGTGCGCCATCTGTCCGAATCAGTCAACGATCTCTTCAGGGAAGTCTCTCTGCTGCACAGGCGTATAACAGAACTCACCCATCGCCTAGCAACCCTGGAACCGTTAATCCGTCGCCACGGCTACCGGGAAGAGGGGGAGGATGGAGGCGGTGGCAGCAGCAGGTCTCTGGCACCGTGGAACACGACCGGGGACGCAGCGACGCCGGCGAGATACCCCGTGAGATACACGGTGAAGAGGGTGGTCCCCATCAGGGGGACCAGAGTGGTCAGAAGGAGGAGGGTCAAAGTTCACAACAACGGACAGGTTAGGCTGATGGAGAGTGCCGCTGAGAGATAGAGGGCGGACAGCAGACTGGCGTGAAAGTCACCACTAGGGTCGAGAGTTTAGGGTGAGGTATGAGGTAATAGGTCAAAGTTTAAAAATCAAGAAATTAACAGTAGAGTCTGAATATATTATGCTGTGTCGAAATCGGATGCCTATAGTATAAAGTTAAAAATGTATGTATTCCGTAGCCTGAGTCTCTGCTTCTTTGTGCCGTCATACACAAAGCAGTGTGTGTCTATGGCTGTGAGAGAGCCATGAGAGGGAAATAGCATGCATTCATTAAAAGAAACATGTTTCTTAGCTAGCTGCCTCATGTCTGATTTGTTAGCCGGCCGTGCTGTCACTGGCCATGACAAGTACTTGCTCCCTCAAATGATCGTCATCAGAGTCGTCACCACGCAATGGACAGCGGCACATAATCCACGTACACGACAGAACGCCAAGCTATTGTTGGAGAGGACATTGCCTATGACACTGTCATATTTTGCTATATCTGATATTAAAGCCGAAGTGCTGTCGTTCAACCACACGGTGTCACCGTCTCCCCATTCCGTTTATCGTTTTTTGTTCGCTTTGGTGAGGGATCTCTGAAGGGCTGCACATCTTTGCTTTCAGTTCGCTTTAGTCACGAGTGGTTCTCATCAAGCCAGCAGGTGGGGACTACTACTACTGTTCAATAACATAATGACATTTTATGTGTGTGTGTGTTGTGGGCACAGGGATTTCGCTTCGTGCACTCGTTAAAACTTTGCCACGCGTTTCTGCGGTAACCACTCCTTTCCTGCCTCTTTCGTACACTCCTCTTCCCAGACTCTTGCTTGTCACACACGGAGCCATTGTGTAACATGTTGCCTCTTACGTTTTCCACCTGTCTCTAGTCTTTCCCATCTCTTCTTGTCATCCTCCTTTGTCTCAGTCTTTGATCTCTTCTTCCTAATCTGCATTCCGTCCCCCCATCCAACTCCCCCATCTCCCTCCCTCCCCCATTCCTCTGTCCTCTCCGTCTCCCTCCGTCTCCTCCTCCCTCTCTCCTCCTTTCCTTCTCCGCCAGGGGAAGTGTGGGTGTTCGGCTCTGGCTGTACTTTCCATTTTGGTACTGTTTGTTGATTCATTGTTGGATCCACTAAGACCGTGAGAGCACACACCAACTACAAATCCCCCACTCTCCCCAATCTCTCCGAAAAGAGCCAGTTGCTAGGTAACGTTAATTGTCAAGAAGTAGTTACATGCGTTGCGATGGAGCGTTGGGGGGGGAAGCGGGGGGGGTCATGTGCGGGATTCGAGTCTGATACCGATAGTGGGAACAAGTAGGCCTGGGTTTTAAAATAAAAAGGGGTGAAACTGAACAAATCTCAGAGAAGATATTGGCGGTGTTGTACGTTTCTCCTTGTTCAATCTGCCGTGTCTACTGCACTGATTGATCCTTCACCTCCCGATGACATCCAGAATCAGAATGGGGGGCATTGCGCTAACCGGAGAGACGTCGCCTGTTCTCTAAAAGGGTCATGTGGATGGTTGTTTCCCCCCAAAATGGCTCCCTCGTTGCTTGTCAGAGATATTTTCAAAAAGAGCGATTGAGGAGATTTTGTGAACATCTGAAGAGGAGGATTTGGCGACTTGCTGTACCTCTGCATGCCATTGTTCATCCCCTCCCGGTGCCCTGACCTACAAATACGCCTCTCCAGCGCGTTGGGGCACCTCAATCTTATTTTAGCTTCCCAGATGTGGAGGGAAAAAACTGACAACGATAAGGGGGAAAAAACGCGAAAAGGGGAGATACAGAGGGACAAGAGGAACCATGGAAGGAAATGAAGCAGAAAGGAGGTAACAAGGCAGACAGTGACAGTAGACCAGTGAACAGGTGCTGATTGACACTGTCCATACAAAAGTACACTAAGCTACTCTAAATGACCTGGGTGTACAAAGCGAACAGCAGTGTGTCAGTGTCCGCGACAGTAAAGCGTTTTGAACCGCGATGCGTAATTTTGCCTCTGTATTTGTTCCGCGGCAAACAGGCTGTAAGGGACGGCGTGACATTTAACTTACAAATACTGGTCATGACCACAAATAACAACACGTGTAGCGACGCTGCTTTTAAACGCGGATGTCGACTTTGGGCAGTGACTCCCGATCTTCAGGTCTCCCCACAGACGTTCAATCAGCTTTGGCTGGGCCACTCAAAGACATTCACAGACATGTCCCGAAGCTCCACAATTGTTGTCTTGGCTGTGCGCTCATAGATTAATCTTCGGTCTGAGGTCCTTCCTACATTCTGCTCCTTCCCTCAATCCTGACCATTTTCCCCGTACCTATCATGGAGAAGCATCAAACAATTAATCACATTTATTTTATAGAGACCTTTTTACAACAGCAGTCATCACAAAGTACCTATACAGACACCAATACCCAGCCTGAAAGAGTGCATGACCACATCAGTATTGCATGTTTGGGTGACCAAACCCAAGTGGGCTGAGACCATAGTCGCTAGTCAGAATCCTGATCAGCAGCTGAACCTGGTGGACAGGGACGATCCGCTAGATCTGCAACAGAACCAGGTGGACAGAGGCGACCTGGTGGATTTGCAACAGAATTAGGTGGACAGGGACGACCAGTTTGATCTGCAACAGAACCAGGTGGACAGGAACGACCCATTAGATCTACAACAGAACCAGGTGGACAGGAACGACCTGTTAAATCTGCAACAGAACCAGGTGGACCCTGGGCAGGGACAGCCCAGACCAGATAGTCCCACGGTCTGATACTAGGACTAAGCTACCCCTAAGAAAAAAATGGTAAAAATTAATGGTTAAAACTATGAAATCATTTCTTAATAGTTTAAGAAATTCTACAGTGAAACCTGCTGAATGACAAATGTAAACAAGAGAAACAACTACCCCATTGCAGAAATGTAGTCTGTAATAGTCCCTGACAGTCTGGGACTAACCAATGCACATGGGCACATTACTGAAACTGGATGAGTGTTGCATCTCCCCCATCTCAGTATCTGCAGTGCTGCTGACGGAAATGTCATTTTGCTGAATGTACCTTTAATGATGAAACCAAGACCCTCTGTAAAGCACTGGAGGATGAAGCCGGCCAATTCCACTATGCAGAAAAAAACATCAAAAATAATGAATTGTGGACAAATGAGAGGCCATCAGTGAATGTTAAAAGCTGGAGAGAAAAAAAAGATTTTGACAAACGCCACGAGATTTCATTTTTTTTATTAATTAATACTCAACACTTTGTTTTATACAAAGAGACAGAAGAGTAATATTTCTTAGAACTTTCACTTACACTGTGTTTAGTTGTCCTTCCTCAAATTATTAAATATTCAATCAAATTTTATATTATTCTCTTCAACACATGTAATTTCTTCCCATACAAAAATGATACAGTGACTGAAATGTTTTGTCATATATATATATACATTTTCACATTCTGTACAGTTCTTGAGATTTACTCTTGGAAACATAAAATAAAGGTTTGCCAACAAAGGAGAAAAAACTGATGTTGTGCTTATGTACTAGCCACTAATGTACAGTAATTACCATTTGTTGTGTGACAAAGACAAGTGTCTGTGCTGCTCTTTGACCAAATTAAAGTGAAATAAAACACCAACTTGTTGTTAAAAATAGTATCTACTACCTTAAGTGTGCACTTTGTCAACACAGCACAAAATGTACGTGGCCTTTTGTTTCTTTATGAAAATGTTTTGAATCAGGACCTTTAAATCAAAGATGTCACCCAAAAGGTTAATATTGTTAGCGATTTTGGACACATGTATTAAAAGTGTGTGAGAGCTAACTTAGTTATTTACATACAGCATTGTAATACCGAACAACAGTCCACTCTTCCAATTGATCTCTTCCATGTATAGATGGGTGCACACACACGCACACGCACGCACACACACGCACACACACCCACACACACACACGCATGCACACACACGCACAAACACATAAACACACTTCTAAACAAAGGTAATCAAGCATATGTATTCAGGCACGTAAAGCAGAAAGAAAAACAAATTAATTAATAAAAGAAACACGCTGAAAAATTAGTGGAAACAAGCCAAAACGGTTCTAATCCGAGATGGAAGGATTGTCACTTTATAATAACAAATAATACCAGTACCATCACTTCAGTCACAGACATTTACAACAGAACATCAGAAGGGCAGAGGAACCTGAACTTCTCTTCTTCTTTATAAAATATCTCAAACTTTTTTCCATCAAGTTATGCCATATCAATTACTTGTATCGACAGTTCTGTTGTCTGAGTATTGAAATATGTGATAATAACAGCGTATTTTTTGTGTGTGTCCAAAAGTTATGTTTTTATATATATATATATATATATATATATAATATATATATATATATATATATATACATATATATCTATATCTATATATATATAGACAAACACACGCCATTAGGAAGGATCCATGAAATCGATACCAAAATTCCCCTGACGTTTGGGCTAAAATAGAGTCTATGTAAAAATAAACAGGGAAAATCTAAAACTTCCACACACGCATGCTTGTCCCCACAAAAACTCTTACATTGACTCAATACCGAACACACTGACTCATCAGCCATGAAACAAAGAAAAGTCCTCAAAAGTTTAAATAGGGATGGACAACCATCGATCAACTAATCAATGTAATCGACAGATTGTGCTTCGATTGCTAAATTTGGTTTTGCAATAAGAGAAATCCCTTTTCAGAAATGTAATACTTCAGACAGCCATAACTTCAAGTAGTCAATACATTGAGTCGATAAAATGAACGTGTGTCGTCCTGAATCGTATATTACCACAGGGTCATGGGGGTGAATGGGAGTACTGTGGACCTGGATATCTGTCTGTGATCAGTTGTGGCTTTGAGGTCATATCCCAGGGACATGTCACCAGTGATGTGTCATCAGCAAAAGCGTATATAAAAGCGGCGTGGGACTTCATCGTTCGCATTATATGGAGATTTTTAAGATATGTTTTCTATTATGGCGTTGCTTTGCTTTTCACCCCCACCCAGCCAGTTCCCCTCCAGAAGGGAAATAACGTCCCCATTACGTTCAAACAGCTTAGTAAAGTCATTTCTGTGTAGTCCCTGGGAAATTAAGAAGGTGTTTTCCTGATTTAAAGCAAAATAATAATTCAGAGCGAGTTCGGGCCTTCCTGCAAATAATGCCCTGGTCAAGTTATCTAACCAAGGCGTTCCCCGTCTTGAAAAATGTCAACATCAAACATTCCATAATCATTTGTGGCGAAAGGTTCAAAATTACTAATAGTTCATGAAAGATCCCCCCCAAAATACTGTCTTGTGTAGACTCCTCAAAGCGGAAAAAAGCAAAGAAATTGTGAGTGATCGTAATTGTTCTCCCCATTCCCAGTCTTGTTCTACCCAATCCCAGTCTTGTTCTCCCCATTCCCAGTCTTGTTCTACCCAATCCCAATCTGTTAAATCTCAGGTGACCGAAACGCGCAATTATCCATACCTGAATTATCTCAGAAATCAAAACGCAATCTAACAGTACGTCCAAACACAATTAGTGGTTTGATCAAATCCTTTGTGTGAATTAAGAAGGTAATACATATCAACAACACATAATCGGGGTGACATAATATAAATGACCTACTGAGCCTTTTCTTCTCCCTGTATTTACAGCACATCACGTACTACTCATCCCAGTCCCGCTCCAGCAAATGTGTCCTGATAAAATGGCAGGCGTAGCTCTCTGCCATAATGATCATTAAATAATGAGCACAGCCTTCTGTTCATCTCTCCATTCCCAGACCGTGTTCCAAAAGTCCATCATGACAATGTCTTGTCTGAAGAACAGCGCCGAGGCCAACAGAATCCCTTTCCAGCAACGCATTGGCATAAGAGGTGGTGCACATACCGTACCTACAGCATACCGCATCCGTGCCCAATTTATGTGTGATTGACAGTTCATCCCTGTGGGTGTGTGTTGGGATTTTAACCGGTAAATTAAACTATTCATGAAAATCTAAAGGATGAGAGATGATGGTATACAATGTTCATTAATATCCATAGGAACCTTCTGACATAAGTAAAACTAGCAGAAAACACCAACTCCCATGATGCAATATACTCTCTCCTGTGGATTTCATTTACACCAGCTAATATCTCAGCAAATTTTTGGAAAACATGATTACCATTTAGTGAGTTTCTAGTTAATAACTGAATTGTCTACAGAATGAACACTCTTTCTACCGATAGGAGGAAGAGTCTTCATGTCTTTATGGTCATCGTTAATTCAGTAAGGCACATCCTGCTCGGTGTCTGAGATTAGCTCTACTCCCTACATACTGCCAGGCAAAACAAGAAATCAAAACTACCGCAAATAATCAGCATTATGCCATATAAGGACTTCCTCCTTCACAATAAGATGTCAAGTACATGGAAAATGTACTCGTCAAATCATGCCTTTCACAAACACCTTTTCACAGCACTCCAAAAACAGAAGAAAAAAATCATTTTTGAACATGGATAATCAAGAATTAAGAAGAAATTGTAATTACAGGAACTTAAAAATATTGGTACTTAAGTAACATTTCCTCCTGCCAGATAGTCTACTACTCTCCTGTAATATGTTAAGTTAGAAAATAATTAACAACAGTGCAAATACATAACAACATGAACTATTCAAAAATTAAAAAAAACAAGCCCAGACTGAACATCATAAACATAGTAATTATATTCAATAATATCATTACTAACAACATTATCAATACAATTATTGTTCGTTTACCCTGTTATTTCAAGAAAAGTACTCAATTTTCATTCAATTGATTGTATTTACGTTAGCGAAGCAAAACGTCTGTTTTGGTGTGAGGAACGGCGGGGGGGCGGGGCTGGGGAGAGGAGAAACGGTGATGTTTCTCCTCCTACCCGGTCTGTCAGTCTCGGAGTGAAGCAGCGGCCGAATACACACATTTCCTCATTAGAAGTCGCAAACCTTCCTGTTAGCCTTGACTGCCCTGCGGCGGTCTTGGTCCACTGTCCAACAAACCAGCCGCCTGCTGAGAAAAATGACAATAATGTCCAAAGTGTGGGGCCCATTTGCTCTCCTCAGATGGAGTAAACGTCATCCTGTGCTGTCTTGCCATCCCTCCCCCGGTGTCTCCCTCTCCTGTCCTCTCAGACGTCCGACTCAATGCTGGACAGCTTCTCGTAAACGTGGCCGTTGCTCGAGCCGTTGAACGGCCTCTGGCCCCCCTGCCCCGCCATCCCTAACCCCCCATCCCTGACCGGCAGTAGCTTGTTTCCCCCGAGTCCGGGGGCCCCGTGGTGGTTCCCCATGGGCCCCCCTAGCCCCCCGCCCAGACACAGATCGTTGGGGAACCTGGGCGTTACATTTGACATGACCCCGGGCGTTGCTGACACCGGCATGTACGACGGCAACCCCATGGAGCCTCGGAAGTCCCCGCGGCTGTTGTCGTGGAGACGCTGTGGCGGATGTTGCTGTTGTGGCGACTTTTTGACGTAGTACGGTTTGCCGCCGTGTAACAGACACTGGTCATCACCGAAGGTTGGGATGAAGGGGTTCTGGGTCACCTTATCTGGGTAGAGAGATTTAGACAAGGAGTAAGTCCCGGGCCCTCTGCCAAAACCGCCCCCACCACCACCTCCCATCAATCCTCTATCCCTGTCCCTCATGTCCTTTTCCCCCACCGACCGGCGGTGAAACCCGCCCTCGCCTCGTTCGCCACGGAACAAACTGAACGAGGAGCCTCCTTTCGCCCTCTCCCTCTCACTACCACCCCGGCTGAAAATGGAGGGACTACTTCTGTCCCTCTCCGCGTACTGGGCAAACATTTGGGCGTAGGGGCTAACGCCCTCCATGTAGCGGTCTTTGTCTTTCAAGCTCACACTCCTGGGCGGGGGGAGCTGACCCCCTCCGCCACCCCCGCCTCCTCCTGCCCCGCCCGCCCGGCCGCCGCCCCCTCCCTTCTGAAGATCCACAAACGTGTCGTAGGAGTGTTGCCTCCGTAACACCCGCCCACCCGGCCCTGACTTCCTGCGCTGTGCCTGAGTTTGTGATTGGTTGGCAACCCCCGAACCACCACTCTTCCCGACTCCACCCTCGTGCCCGCACTGCCCGCCTCCGCCCCCCCTCTGGCTAAACAGGAGGTTATCCTCGCTGATGTCATACAGGTTGCCGGGTTTTTTGCACGACTCGCACCGCTTGCAGGTGGCAGAGGTCGGGCGGCTACCCCCCCCTCCGCCGCCGGCGCCGCCGTGCGTGCAGGTGCCGCCTCCTCCTCCGCCCCCGTGGTGAGACATGGCCTTAACCCCTCCCACTCCCCCGCCAACAGCACTTTGGTTGCGACACTCCCAGTCGCCCCCCGCTATGCCCCCGCTCCCCACCCCCGACACGTTCTTCTCCCAGCAGGTGTGGGCCTGTTGCCCTGACAACCCGCCAACTTTGCCACTCTTACACTCTAACTTCTTGGGTTTATTACCTTTCAGGAAATCCTCCACGGGCACTAAGCTCTTACAAATGCCACTAGCACTACTCCCGCCTGCTCCTCCCCCAACGCCCATCGGACACGGTCCGTCAGACATGTCCACGTGCTCCCACTTGGCCAAGCCCTCCTTGGAACGGAACTGCTCCGCGTAGAACTCCCTCAGATTCTCTTTGTCGCGGAACGAGTACGGTGAAGAGTTACCCCCTCCGCCTCCTCTCTTCCTCTCGGAGGGGGCTAGGGGCGGGGAGGCCGAACGGTGTCCCAGGTGGCCGCGGGAGAAGTGGTGATGGACGGTGTGGTGGTGGTGGTGGTGAGCTCGCCTCCGGTAGTCGATCTCGTCCTGCTCCCGTCTGGACTTGGCCGAAGCCGGCCTCTTCTTCAGGCTGTCCCTGTACTGTTTGCGCCTCTTGGCGTTGCCCTCCAGGTTGCCGTAGGTGACTGTGTGCGAGGAGATGTCAGACACGTCATCGCCGCCCGAGCCCCCGCCGCCCCCCCCTCCTCCGCCCCCGCAGTACCTGTCGTGACCTCCCCTGTCGATAAACCCCGAACTGGACGCCCCGCCCTTGAAGGAGAACCTCCCGTAGAGGTCGCCCGACTTGAACTGGCCGCCCTGCTGGCAAGAGCTGGAGGCCTGGGCGTGACCGGCGATCAGGTCGAACTTATTGGTGTTCCTGCGGGTCAGGGAGGCACCGCGGGGCTGCGTGGTGAATATGGGAGCTACACCTCCCCCTAAGCTGTCGCAATCAAACATCCCCCCCTCCAGTGAACTGGCACTCCCTAAGCTATGCGGCCTGTTAGGCGGGGGGCCGGACATACCCAGAGCCAGACCGGGTCCCGGACCCGAGTGGTGATGCAGGTAATGATCCTGGTACAGGTTGCTGTCCTTCAACGGCAAGTTGCCAAAAGTCCTCTCCACCTCACTGATGTAGTCGCTGAACATGTTGTCCTCTGGCAGGTAGGGCGACGGCGCCTTGCGCTCCTGGAGGCTGCGACGGTGCTCGGTGATGTCGTAGACGCCCGGCGACTCGCCGCGGTGGTGATGGCCGCCGTAGTCCAGGCCGCCGTGCGTGTGCGGCGAGCCGTTGACCCCCGGGATGGCGGTCATGTCCTTGGCGGTGCGGAGCAGCCGCAGGATGTTGGAGTGGGTGTTGTTCATGTTCAGGGTGGCCGACGGCGAGTCCATGATCGACTTGTTCTCCTCGATCTGGACCCCGTGGATGCAACTCCAGATGCCCTGTCGGAGGAACGGAGGGACACTGGGGTTAAGGCATCGCCCGGGAGGCACGGGGGGAGGAGGGAAATGGAGAGAACAGATATGCACCGCCACAGAGGCAGATTGGCGAGAGGGAAAGGATGGATGGATGTGCATTAAGGAGAGAATGCGAGGTGAAAGGTCAGGAGGGAGGGAATGAGAGAGGGGTTAATGTGTTGCACTGTTTTGTCTGGGTACCTTCTTGTTTACACACTATTAAACAGTAAAAGGGGTGAGTTGATAAATACGTTCCCTCCTGGGGGCAGAGAGCTTTAGCCCACACTGAGCCTGGCAGCGTCGCTCCTCTCACTCATGCACAGTGTCGGAGGGCAAATCAGAGACTTGATTGATAATGACAGGAGCGCCGTAAGCCTCTGGTTTTAAACAACCAATCAATAAGTTGAATCAATGTCATTTAAATTCAGCTGACAGCACTTCTGCTGGGGGGGGGGGTTCTCTGGTTCTCTCTCAGCATCTCCCCCGCTCTCCCAAAGCCGCGTCACGAAAATGATTCATGCCATAACTACATTTTTTGAATATTCCAAGAAACGAACGGGCGGGTGTGTGGTTTTTCGTTGAAATGCAATGTCATTATCTGGTTGCGTTGTTGTCGTTGTCAGGACAGTCATTCTAAGAGGTGACACCTGCCAAAGAATGAAGCCATGCGTGTTGGAATCAAGGCCAGGGGGACTTGGCAGTCTCATGCCATTTCAGCCCAAAAATGTAAGGTCGACGATAATAGCCTGCCAGCAAAAACAAGGGTCACTGTTCATCAGTCATGTCAAAAGCATTTTCTGTTGGCTCTCTTAGTCACTCTCTCCCCTGCCCCTCTCCCTGTATTCTGAAATCTTCAACTCCTTCTGCTATTTTCTCTTCCTGTTCCCTCTTTCTTTGTGTCTCGTTTTATCTTCTTGGCCTCCTGGTCACCATGGTGAAGTTTCTTCACCAGCGAGACTGTCTTACTTTATCTCTCCTACATGCACTCACACAATCTTTCCATGAAGGTGACAGGACAGAGGTTACTGGCTCACGGGATGTCTTTGCTTTTGTGCTTCTTCATTCTTCTCCCTTTCAATGTTTTAATTCCTTTTTCTCTAACATATCTCCTTTTATTCTGCTCATTATGTCCTCTCTTGTACTCTTTATCACTCTCTCTACCTTGCTTTCTTTTTTGCAGACCCCTTCACCTCCTCTACATTTTGTTGTGTTATATCATTTTTTGACAATCTCCACACAGTACCACACAATGCAAAAGAGAAGACACATTAATGATATTTATATTCGATTCATTTAAATATATTTTGTACAAGTATTCAGACCCTTAATTTGGTACTTCCTCAACACCGAAACTCTGAAGTTCTGCTTGAGTGGCCATTGGATTCATGGTCACCTCCTTGACCAAGGCCTTTTTGCATAGTTACTTTGGCTGGACGGTTCCGAAAGTGTGCCTTTCTGATCCAGCCAATTGAATTTGCCACAGGTAAACTCCAATCACATTCTAGAGACGTCTCAAGTACGATCAATGGGCACTTGAGTATTATGGATGAAGGTCTGAATACTTGTTTTAATAAAGTTATTTCAGATTTCAATTCAGATGGTCTGAAAACATATTTTAGATTTTGCCAATAAGGGGTACTTCGTGCAGATTGATGGCAAAACATATATTGAATCAGTTGTAAATGACAACAAAATGTGGAAAAAATGAAGGGGTCTGAATATTTTCTAAAGGCACACCACATTTCCCTTTCTTTGCTTGCTATTTCTGTGTATACATTTTCTCTGTCTTTCTCTTCCCGTCTCTCTCTATATAGATTTTTCTCTCTGTCTTTCTTTTATTCCTACCTAAATGTGAGCAGAATGGTGTGGCTCTACCTCAAATAATTTTTCCTGTGTCCCTCCACAACTGGAGTGCTAACCCAGGCATGGCCATGTGTAATAGACTATTGGATGGAGTGTGTCTGGCAGGCAGACTCTGCTCTATGGATAATGGTGTAGGAGGATCCAAATGAATTCTGTAAAGCGAATGACAAACAATGTTAACACCTGCACGCTTGAACCAAAATGAGTCATTAGGATGTCTCTGAGACGCCAGGAGTTGTATCACAGTCTCGCAGACGTCCATAGGAAGTGCCTTTTTGTGTGCAAAACAAATATAAGTATTCTGTGAAGTCTTGACCAGCATGGATAAAATGACATTAGGCAAAGTCAAGCTTGCAAAAGACAATGGACATAGTAGAGTAGCATTCATAACACTCAAGAGTCAATGAATGCTCTCCCAGGTAGGTATAAAAATACCTGCAAACACTGCGTGACTACAAGTGTCTTCAGCTTCGACACTAGCAGGTAAACATTTCTTAAATTAACAATAATTGAGCTTATTGAGCGTGAAAGTAAGAAAAACATTCCACCTCTCATAAAAGGTACCATTATGCAAATTATATTGTTCCTCAAGCAGTTGTTTTTCGGTGCATAAACAACTCCTCTCACTTAAAACAACCGCCGCCATGATGAATGACCCACATGAACAATTCTAAGAGCAGACCTCATTTAAAGACACATCAACACTATGAAGAGGTTACGTTTTTAACCCTACGTACAACCTGAATCAATGAGCGTGTAGGTACCATTAGCCTAAATTCCATTACCGTTCACATCGTCTATTTTGCTTTGCTATTCAGGTGTGTTATCTTTGTTTAAACAGATAATACAGTACCCTGACGATTAAGCTATGCCTTTGCTGTCCAACTTAGCATAGTTTAATTATCTCTGCCTAAGCTTTTGCAACGCACAGGAAGTGGTTGTTCGGTTAAATCCCTGTCAACTCACCCTGCTGATAGAGAAGGTGAAGCCTGGCTTGCCCGTGCAGTAGCCCATGAAGCAGAAGCGCAGTTGCCAGTAGAAGGCATGCTCTGCAATGAAGGTGATGAGCGACAGAGCCATGGCCGCCCCCAGCATGTAGAAGACGCCGGCCATGTTGTCCACGTCCAGCTGGCTGCTCATCACCTCGTTCTTCTCATTGTGGCAAATTCCTGTCAGCCACAGAGCTTCCAGCTCCTCCATTTCACCTGGGAGGGACCAACAAGGAATAAAGAGACTGTACTAGGAGATATACGGTATAGGGTACTGGTTAATAGGAAATAGGTTCTTAGTAGGGGTTAGTAGGAGATAGGTTATTGGTAGGGGTTAACAGGGGTTAGTAGGGGATATGTTATTAGTAGGGGTTAGTAGGAGATAGGTTATTGGTAGGGGTTAACAGGGGTTAGTAGGGGATATGTTATTAGTAGGGGTTAGTAGGAGATAGGTTATTGGTAGGGGTTAACAGGGGTTAGTAGGGGATATGTTATTAGTAGGGGTTAGTAGGAGATAGGTTATTGGTAGGGGTTTGTAGGAGATATGTTATTGGTAGGGGTTAGTAGGAGATAGGTTATTGGTAGGGGTTTGTAGGAGATAGGTTATTGGTAGGGGATATGTTATTAGTAGGGGTTAGTAGGAGATTGGTTGTGGGTAGGGAGGGATAAGTAGGAGATATGTTATTGGTAGGGATTAGTAGGAGATGGGTTATTGGTAGGGGTTAGTAGAAGATGGGTTAGTAGGAGATTGGTTATTGGTAGGGGTTAGTAGGGGATAGGTTATTGGTAGGGGATAGTAGGAGATATGTTATTGGTAGGGGTTAGTAGGGGATAGTTTGTTGGTAATGTATATAAGGTTATGAGGGTAATAAGTTGAAATAAGGTTAGGGGTTGTTGGGGTATAAAGTTGTAATAATGTTAGGGGTTGTGGGGGTATCGGGTTGTAATAAGGTTAGAGCTTGTGGAGATATAGGACAGTGTCAGGTTACGGTACTGTTTAGGGTTAGGGTTATGGTTGTGGGGGATTTTGTACATTTACAAATCATATCTCAAAACATAAAACACCACATAACCTGATAAATTCATGATGCCTTGCATGCATTCCTCAGTATAAGAACCGGCTTAGCATCCCAACAGCATGTTCAAATCCTTCCAATATTTGATCATAGATAAAGTGTCCTGTGGGCTGAATGCTACTGCGCTACAGTCATCAGTAAACAGTGCTGGTCTGTACTGCCAAAGGGCTCTTGTGTTGTTTAATTCATCCACAGAACCAGCATTTAGGGGTTCTTTAGCTGGGTTTTTGAGAAGGTAAATCACACATTCTGTTTTTTCCTTCAGTTTTTTCCTCCTATACTAGCCACCAACCAAATGAATGAACACCCTGCCTAAAACCCATTACAGTGGAGGTACAATAAGGCTGCCAAGTAGCTTGCTAGACTCTGGTACTCGGAGCTATAAGTGTGTGCAAGACATTATAAAACACCAGATAATCCTCAGAAACATATCTCACCAAGCCATTGTGCGTGTTACCAGATAGTATGCTCAGCCAGGAAGTACTAACCACCTAGACGCTTGGAGGTCACATAAACCAGCTAACAACCAGAAAAAAGCTTGCAGGTGCCCAACCAAGATGTCAGTGTAGCACAAAACGGCAAGGCAACATCCTCTGACACAGACTCCACTAGTCCCTGGACACTTAGACTATTTGTATCACAAGGTATGCCACCACTCCCCCAATATGGTCATATCCTATTGTATCTCCGGTCCAACAACTTCCAACAATACCGGGAGAGCTGAAAATCGTGAAAACCTTTCCCCTAGGGCATTTGATTTTTTCCAGGAATGACTCTTGGGTCAATACGTGTGAGCTGGAGCAAGACCAAAGAAATCCCTGCTGAAGAAGCCTCCCCCTCACACCAAGTTTGTGCGTGTGTGTGAGTGTTTGTTGGGGGGGGGGTATAGGAGTGAAATGAACTGCAAATATGCTGTAAGTTGAATGATCAGCCAACAGAGCTCAAGCAAAATAAACCTGTGATGCACGGTTATATAAAAAGACTGCTGTTGAATTCTGTTGTTGGTATATGTATCAGTTTCAGAATCAATTGCCCTAGTTTTAAAATAATTTAATGTCACATTTCTGTTTCTCATATTTTCCTTCTTTCCAACTGTATAATCAGGCACACTTGTTAACGAAAACCCGTTTTCGACGCGTGTCCCTGAATAAATAAAATGAAATAAAAGAGTATTAACATGTGCATATTTCCATGCAGACTCAGCGCAGGAGCAAACAGCATGGCTCCTGGTATGAACAATATAGTGTGTCATGTTGCATTACCTCCCCTCCACACGTCCCCGTCACAGCTCATCTTCATTAATAATTGATTATGCAAGTCGCTCACTATCTGGGTAACAACAGCCTCACGGGACTTCTGCTAGTCCCGAGGGCCCAGGACCAAGTACACACGGTGTCATATGATCGCCCGTCCCACGCTAAAACGCGCGCCCCCCTCCCCAAGCCCCCCGTCCTGAAACCAGAGCTGCCCGGTGGTGCCGAGGGAGAAGGACACGTCCAGTGAGATTTGTTTGATGTGAGCCACCGGAGTCTGTTTTTCACCAAAGGGGATTTCGGATTTCCCATTCACCCTTGCGCTTGTGTAACTTAATAGTTTGCTCAATCAATTGCTCTCTGCGTGGTAGCTAGCTCTCCGCCCGGGCTGTAGTCGTTTGCACGTGACCGGCTGCTATGAGTTCCTACTAAGTAGACCAAAGAGGAAAGAAATGTTAGCGGTTGACTTTGAGGTCCTCAAATGTAGGACGCTTTCGGTCGACCTAGATCTCCCTTCTACCTGCCCCTTGCGCGTGATATGTCCACTGGTACAGCATGTCTGCCCACACTTGATGCTATTTGCATGGACTCCAGATGCACCAGACGGTGACACTTGTAACTAGGACGCTATTCTTGGCTCTCCCATTATCACATGATGCACACACATACATTAACACACACACACACACACACACACACACACACACACACACAGAATCCAAATTCCTTACATAACCATATTGGGTGGACTGCACCCTCTGCTTCCTCCCAAACAAGCGTAAGGTTTGAGGGGAAATGGAAAACGTGGACTTCTGCTTTAGAAAGCAGTTTCTTCGTAAGCCCACTTAGTTAGCTTTGAATGCCCAGTATGCTAGCTTTGAATGCCCAGTACGCTAGCTTTGAATGCCCATTACATTAGCTTTAAATGCCCACTATGTTAGCTTTGAACGCCAATTAAGTTAGCTTTGAAGGCCCACTGAATAAGCTTTGAATGCCAAGTACGTTAGCTTGGAAGGCCCCTAAGTTAGCTTTGAATGCCCACTACCTAAGCTTTAAATGCTCACTACGTTAGCTTTGAACGCTAACTAAGTTTGCTTTGAACGACCACTAAGTTTAATTTGAACGACCTCTACAAAGTTAGCTTCGAACACCCACTACATAATCTTTGAACACACACTACGTTACGTGGATTATGACAGATTTGAGGAGACATCCAGTGACTATGACCATTGAACTCAGTACTAGTCAACATACAGTGTGTACAAATGTACATGTAATGGGGGAGCCATTACAGACACATTTGCCTATTTTGGCTTCTCATGCACTCCAGACATTTCTGTTCACACCAAGCAGCAAGTAATTAGGTGAAAGGTACATACAAACACTAGATACATTATAATTTCTTGAAGCCCAACATGCTCAGTCAAACACTGTTAAGGTATTTAAAATGATTGAGGGTTATGCTTTTATTAAGAGTCTATGATCTGTCAACGCCTGGATTGATTTCGACCGAAGTGGCTGGATCCCAGGTGAGTGTTCTCTCTGCACTGTTCTAGCATACAGCATAGGAACTGGTACATGCCAAGGCCATTCACGTCATTGTGTGTGTGTGTGTGTGTGTGTGTGTGTGTGCGGGGGGGGTTCCATTTATGAACAGAACATATCTCTGGAAGGTGGCAATCCTGGTGTGTTGTCAGGACTACTCAGTATTTATTGCGTGTCCTATAAACCACAGACAGAACACGAATTAGACACGTGGAAAAGCAACGTAGGAAACTGGAACTCAGTAGTTTAATTATCAGTGTTATTCTGTGGTTGGCTAAGGTTAGGGTTAGGATATGGGTTAAGATTAGGAATACTATAGAGATTAAAGGGATATATTGTTTTTCAGCATGTTAGACCTCATTTTTTAAAATACTTTACATGTTGAAGCATCATCCAGACAGTTGTTTGGTTTAAGTTACATTTCTGGGATCTATTCGGGTGTTTAGTTGCGTTCACAAGACTTCCCGGTTATTGGTCGAACTCACCCCAATATGTGTACTAAACACAGATCTCCAAATAGGCTGCATGGCTACACATACTGAAATACAAACTGACCGGTGTAGCAGTAGATGGTGACGTCAACATTGAACTAGCCTTGAAAACCAGGCCTAGTGGAAATTTGGAGAGGCGGCCACACCAGACTAGAGAAATTAGTTCAGAGACCAAAGCAGGAAGTAAACACAGCTGTTTACAATGGAAGTATTGGAAATAAGTGACATGTATCCACACACCTCAACGACATGAGACGGTAATGTAGCTAATGTTTTGGTGAGTCCGGACACTGCAGTATGTGCCTTGCACACGCAACTAGACATCTCAGAAATGGAACACCCGACCAAAACGGGTTGCCAGCGTGATACGCTAGACGATTTGCATGGTTCCAGTTGGAGTTTTACCATCGCCGAACAGCATCAGGATGGCCAGGTCCACTGCTCTCTTCCAGCCAGAGTCCTTCTGGATGGCGATGCCGTAACCGGTGGTGGCAAAGACCTTTCCGCTGCCGATGGTCACCAGCTTGCAGCCCTCGTCCCTCCCGGCCATGTAGTTTAGCACCGCAGCGTCGTATATGAAGGCATCCAGTTTACTGAACAGGAGATGGAAGAAAGGTAGTAGTTTGCCATCAGGTGAATTCTTTTAAAGTATAACCGCACTGTTCGAATAACAGCCAGGAACGGGAGTTTCTCGTGTGTCATGCTCATATGACTTGGACAAACACTTGAAGGGATGGCTCCTGATCACTATGTCTGTTGATCACTGAAGGTCAGAAAGAGGGTTACGGTGTGATCTATACAGGACTTATGGACCTGGTGTCCAGTATTCATTGGAGTCAGTCTTCTACAGCAAGACAATTACCGTGCAGAAACAGGAAATGTGCGGCGTTATGTGGATTATAGTTGTATTTTTGTTTTGCTGGGGCTGATACATTTTTCATTAGGGAAAATACATTTTTAAGTAGGCATTACCAACTTTCAAAGCCTTGTTAAACCTTGAACACACTACAGGATTCCTGAAAACAAAGGACGGCCATATGGGCCAGGAGTTCTGCCTTGCTGCTGTGGACTGTCAGGAAAAACTATGAACCAATAAATGAAATGTGTCAAACCCTCAAGTTACTTCCCCCACAACATCACTGCCGCCCAACCACGCCCCCATGGCAACTGGGTGTTGATCTCTGGCAGACTAACAATACAACTGGATAGCGTCAGTGATAATCTAGCAGTTAAACCATCTCCCTCCCCACCAAGCCAATAGAACAATCCTCCCAGATGGCTGGCTCTGTGAAGCTCTAATCCATGCCACACGCTATAGCCAGGCTATTACCGTGTTATAACCCATGCTACAACCGTGCTCTCAACCGTCCTTATTTCTTGATGACAATAAAGGGGGAGTCTGTCACCATCAGATCAGATCAGCTCACAGCCCAAACCAAGCTGCTGCTCGCTGCTATTCTGAGCTTAGGATCTGTGGCAGGAGGCAGCAACCAGCAGTGGCTTGGCTGGCTAAACGCCCACACTCCCTCCCCTCCCTCCCCCTCCACCCTCCCTCCGTCTCTCTCCTTCTCTCACCCGCCCTTGAGGCTTGCCAGGGCCTCGTCTACGTTCTTCTGGTGGAAGCTGGTCATGTAGCCGTGCATCTCCTTGTAATTGTTGCGGATGTTCCGTTCCGTGCTACCGTTGGGCACCGTTCCAAAACGGAACGGCGGGGAGAAGGCGTTGGGCTTTTGGAACTGTGGGTGGGAGAGAGGACATTCCAGGGATACAAAATGAGAGACAATTGCAGGGTTTGGCCTGGTGAAGAGGCCTCAGGTTGGATCAAATCCTCTCGGACATACTATCAACAGGCAATAGGCCAGTGCTGTGTTTTAGGAATAACTGGAAATTAATTTAGCTGGAAAACATATGGTCTGCCGGACAGGCACACGGATAAATACACACACACACAGACACGTGCACACACCTTATTGTCACTGAGGCCAGACACCTGGTCCACATATTCCTCCTGGATCATGAAGGCAGCCAGGTTGGCAGTGTAGGAGGCCAGGAAGATCACGGCAAAGAAGGCCCACACGGACACCATGATCTTGCTCGTTGTCCCCTTAGGGTTCTGGACGGGGACGGAGTTGTTGAAAACCAGGCCCCACAGCAGCCATATGGCCTTGCCTATGGTGAAAGAGGGGCCACCGGGTTCTGGGGGAACGAACAGGGGGATGGGCAGAGACAGACCAGAGAGGAGGGGGGAAAAATGGATTCAGCTGGTTAGATGCTTGGTGTCCTCGATACAACAGCCCTTCTTTCAGCAATCCCGACGTTGGCTTTCTGTTCTGGGGGGCTTCTGATCTGAGCCAGGTTACAGGTGAACGCAACACGCCAGACACCTGTCCAGCCGCTCTGCCTGCCAATGTTCCTGAACAAAAGCAGTCGAGGGTTTGGCCCACTGGGAAGCATTGGGGCGCAAGGCTTTCTGGTTCCTGCTATGCAGGCCTCTGACGCGGTAATATCACAAGCGTTATTACCGCGTCAGAGAGAGAGGGCAAGAGAGGGGGAGGAAGACAAAGGGAGGGCAAGACGAAGGGAGCGCAGGAGGGAGAGAAGGAGAAAGAGGGAGCGCCGGAGAGAGAGAGGAGGGCGGAGGTGGGGGTGGATGGTTGTCCAACAGACTGCAATTATGTTACAGCTGCAGAAACATACCGCGCAATGCAACATGCTGTTTGTGTGTGAAGACACACGCGTGTGCGTTTGTGTGTGTGTGTGTGCGTGTGTGTGTTTGCACGCACTCACTTACATAACCTGTATTGGAAGTCATTAAATCATAATATCGTGGGCGCGTAAACAGCTGAGGAACCGACGCATCTCTCCACCTCTCTCTCTCCACCTCTCTTTCTCCCTGTCTCTCTCCACCTCTCTCTCTGCCTGTCTCTCCCTCCATCTCTGTTTTTCCCTGTCTGTCTCTCCACCGCTCTCTCCCTGTCTCTCTCCATCTCTCTTTGTCCCTGTCCCTCTCTCTGTCTGTCTCTCTATCATCACTCTCTGTCTTTCCCTCTCCACCTCTCTATCCCTGCTTCTCTCTTCTACCTCTCTCTCTGTGTCTCTCTCTTGGGCCCTCTTTATCTATCCCTCTCTCCTTCCTTCCCTCCCCTCTCTCTCTCTACCATCTCTCTTTCATCTAATTCCCTCTCTTCTCCACCCTCCTCTCCTCATCTGACTGTCTTTCACCCCACCCTCTCTGTTTTTACCAGCAGTAACTTTGGTAAATAGGATGGTGGACAGCGGCGCTGGTGTCAGTGTGTGGCATGGTGATAACCTACCATTTATCTAACCTTCTAAGGTCTGCCTGGCCTATCAGAACGCACGCATCAATCCCCTGGTCGCCAATTTAAAGCGACAACACAGCCGAGGTGTGGATATAAGCCTCCTATGGTTTCGTCTTGAGTGGGCTGGAGTGGTGGAAGGTTAATGGATTCCATTGCATTATATGAAGCCAGGGAGGGTGTTAAGAAGCGCGACGTAGAACACAATCCCGCTGCTGCTCCCGCGGAAACCGAAGCGTTCGTTTTGAGGCAAATGGTGTCGAGGGTGTTGACGGCTGTTGGGGAACGTTGTTTGATTCAGACGTGGGTGGGGGATGACTTTGGTTTTTGTTGTTGTTTGGAACATTATGGACCTGCAGAAATGTTTGATGTAGGAAGTTCCCCTCCTTTACTACCCCCCCCCCAGATGATGTCTAGAGTTTAGCTCAACTGGTTCTTGTGGCATTTTTTGTAATTTAGCCAACTTATCCAGAGCGACATAAAATGCATTAATCTTAAGACACTGGGTGGGAAAAAGTAATATCAGAGTCTTAATATGTAAATTTTTTCTCAATACTTTAGATATCTGCAAGGTCAAGACTGGCAGTGATGGGCAGAATATATGCTACATTTATTTGAATCAGGAAAATGTATATACATATATTTATTTGCATTTCACTGGTCTAAACTACATTCCAAAGCTTGTAACAAAATAATATATAGCCCTGTATTTAGTAAAAAAAGAATCCACAAACGTGACAGAAATGTGGTTTTGTTTGGCAGAAGAGCTTATTAGAATAATAATACCCAGATTGTATTGCAATAGTTGATTTTGTTTTTTTAAATGTAGGTATTTTATTGTCCAGAGAGAATGCAGTAAAGAACAGTATATAAACGACCACAGATCAGTCATGACAAGCAATAAAAATGATAACATTCGATAGGTTTCATCACCTGTTATATTATTCCGCCTGACAACCCAGCGGCGCGTCCCAAATGACACCCCGTTCCCTATACAGTACACTACTTCTGATCACAGCGCCCGTGAGCTGAGCAGAAATACGGAGCGCTGCATGGAGAATCGGGTGCCATTCGGGATGCGCGCTTGATGTGTTTCATTTAAAGGGTGCGGGGAGAGTGAGTGTGTGAGGTGTCTTTATATTGTCGGGATTTCTTTCAATGTGTTTCATTTCCACAGCGCTGTGA
Organism: Esox niger; assembly: GCA_016801105.1. Classification (NCBI taxonomy): domain Eukaryota; kingdom Metazoa; phylum Chordata; class Actinopteri; order Esociformes; family Esocidae; genus Esox; species Esox niger. The sequence continues at coordinate 123 of JACXGJ010005946.1, read as the reverse complement.
CCGCTGCCAGCTGCCCGGCCTGGAGATGGATGACAAGAAAAGGTGTCCGATTGATGTCTCCTCTCGCTCTTTGTGAATGTGTACGTCTCTCTGTGTGTGTGTGTGTGTGTGTGTGTGTGTGTG